>PVIW01009369.1:0-52425 GCA_004026585.1 Noctilio leporinus
TGTTGTCCATGTCCATGGTTCCTTTATACTAGGTTCTTGTCTAAGCTGCTCCCCATCTTTGCCTCTACCTCTCCCTCCCCCCTACCCCGTTCCCCTGACCACTGAAGGCCTATTCCTTGTATTCATATACTTGGTTCTGTTTTGGTTGTTGTTAGTTTTGTTCATTATTGTCCCGTAAGAGGTGAGATCATATGATATTGGATCAAAAATCTTTGGTACATATACACAATGGAATTCTATGTAGCAGAAAGAAAGAAGGAACTTGTACCCTTTGCAACAACATGGATGGAACTGGAGAGTATTATGCTTAGTGAAATGAGCCAGTCAGTGAAGGACAAATATCATCTTTTCCTTTTTATGGAGGTTTATTTCTCTTTCTCCCCATTTTAAGTGACTTTTCTTATTTGTTTCTACTTCTTAGATTGATCTGCTTTGAATCCCTGCCTTTGTGATGTGACGTTCTGTGGTAGGAGTCCTGTAGGATTCAGTGGTACAGTCTCCTTGATCTCCCGAACTTGATGCTTGGGATGACCTTAATGCTGTTTATTTGGGCTATCTTGTAGCATTTCAGCTTCAGTTGTTGATGTGTTGCTCTGTGGTTGGTCTTTCCCTCCAGCTAAGTGACTGAGTGAATGTCACTGCATCCACCACGTGTTGTATACTGTTGTTGAGCTACTGCTAAAAGAAAACCATCAAACCAGGCAAGAAACATACACCCACAAAGGTAATTTCCAGCCTCAATCACACTTCACCTGCAAATCAGCCAGTATTAGTAAGGATGTAAAGAGATTAAGACTATTACAAGAAATGAAAAACAAGTAAGAGTTGACTAATTGAAAGAAAAATGATTTTTGAGAAGGGAGAGGGAGGAAAAATAAAAAAGCAAATACCATATGACCTCACTTAATAAAGGAAACTAATGAACAGAACAAACAAGTGAGCACAATGGAACCAGAGATGACATGGAAAAAAAGGAGCAGAATGATGGTGACCAGAGGGAAGGAGGTGGGGAAAGGGGGGAGAAAAGGGGTAGGGTTTAGTTGAGAAGCTAATGTGAAAGATCCATGCACATGGACAAGGAAGTGGAGATTGACGAGGGGAGGAGAGCAATGGGGGAATAATGAAACAATTGTAATACAAGAATAATAAATTAATTTAAAAACAGTGACAAGTAGGTACAAGGCAATGAGAGAAAGGAAGTGAAATTTACATTGTATATACAAGAGGGAGGGAAGAAAACAGAATGCAATAAGAGAGGGGAAGCCTATAGTATTAGGTTTAAACAAAAGTTATATATATATATATATATATATATATATATATATATATATATTATCTATTTTTGCCAAAGAACAAATACACGCACCAAAAAAAAAAAAAAAAAAGATGAATAAGAAAGAAGAGCAACCAAACTAGGAAAAAAGTTTTACCATAGCACTATCAGCAACCTATAAGCTAAGATTAATATGGATGGGATGGGAGTAAGGGGTTAAAAGGAAAAGAGAAGCCTAAGAGATGTGTGGAGGAAAGGGAAGTGATTTTGAGATGATAACAGGAGAAGGAATACTAAGAGTGAGGAATGAAAACAAGGCAAAGACAGGGAAAAATTTAAATTGAAAATGAAAGAAAGGGGGCTGGAGGTACAAATGGAATACTTTTTGACAAGATTTGAGATCTGAAATACCAAAATAGTTAAGACCTATGACTAAAATTGCAGAAATACTACAGTTACCACTTTATCCACACTCAATGGGTACAGACTGGAGAGAGAATATGTGTATTTTATGAATGGGAAAAAGAATGTGAGGTGACTAATGACAGAAAAACTGGTTTTGAGAGGCTAGAGAGGGAAGAAGTAAGACTGTGAAAGGAAAACATGTCATAGCACAAGAGAAGATAAAATTTAAAACAAAAATAAGAAGAGGAAATAAGATGGTAAAATGCAGTGAGAGAAGGGAGGAGAAAAATATGAGATTTGAAATAAACTAATATAAAAACTAATTACTTAACATGCACAAAGTGGGAGGACAAGAAATGAATGTTAAAACGATAGGCAGGAGACTAATAATTCATGTAGAAGATTGTGGTGGAATTTGTCTTTATTGTATCAGTTTTTTACCCTTTTCAAAAATCTTCCTTTTTCCCACCCTGGTGAAGCCAGAGTGTTTCCCAGACTGGGTCTAGGCATCCATTTTGTGACTACCAGCATTCTACCGCCTGTGTCTGTCTCTTTGCAGTCAGGTTTAAGCACCATAGGGTGGGGCCGAGTAATTCCTTCAGGTGGGGCCACAGCTTCCCCCGCAGGCTGATGCCACTTTGAGAAGAGTGGTCTGCTTGAAGGTTGGCTACCATAACAAAGGGGGTGAAGTCAGCATTGGGGTCCTATCTACTACCCCAGCTCTCTCTTCCCAACGCCAGTGCCCCAAGCTCTCCCGACAAGACTCTAGTCCAGCTGGTCTCCCTCCGCTGGAGGCTAGGGCAAGTGGGTGTGAATGCAATCTTGCCTATGTTTGCTCAAGAATTTCCGTGTCTCCAGTTGTCCCTCCCAGGTGGAAAAAAAAAGAAAAGAAAAAAAAAGGCGCCACTTTTTTGCTTTTCATAGCTGAATGCTATTGGCTAGTTGGTTCACTTTCAGTTCTGCCAGTGGGCCCAGCTTGGGATCTAGATCCCACCCTTCTCAGCAGGAACCTCCCGTCACAGAAACTTCTCTCCACACTCTGAGCTGCCACCCACGGGAGCCCAGCCAGCCTTCCCGCGTCTCCTCTGCGATCGCGACTAAGCAGCGTCCTCGGTTTGTCCACGGCCACACACTTCTGTCCAGCCAGTGTTCAGGTGGTCATTCCAGGCCATTTCTCTACAATCAAGCCACAGTTCCAGACTGGTCCTGGGAGAGGTCAGTACGGCCTTCACTCGCTCCTCGCCATCTTGAATCCATCCCCAGAAACTCTCTTTAAAAAGGATCTGAGCTTATTATCCTTTCTAGGAAGCAGTTTTTAGTTCCTTCCTTCTACTTACTTTGGGATTTTGTTTTGTTTTTGTTGTTATTATAGTTCCTTTACATGTAATATATTTAAAAAAGTGTTTATTTCGGATTTTTCTTGTTTCTTGAGGTATGCCTGATAGCTACAGCTATGTTATTCCCTCTTAGAATTGCTGTTGCTGTATCTTATACAGTTTAGAAAGCTGTGTCTTCATTTCATTTTAGTCCTAAAGAGGTTTTTGACTTTCTGTTTGATTTTTCTCCTCAACACATTGCTCTTTTAGGAGCATGTTGTTTAACCTCCATGTGTTTGGGGGGGGGGGTTTCCTCCCAATTTTCTTCCTGTAGTTTATTTTTAGTTTCATGCCATTGAGGTTAAAAAATATGCCTGGTATAATTTCAATGCTCTTGAATTCATTAAGGTTTATTTTGTGGACTCATATGTGGTCTACCCTGGGACTTTCATCTTAGAGGACTGTGTAAGACATATATTTTACTCCATCTTTTCCTTGAAGCTGGTGTATTGAGTACTGTATTCTCAGCCTTTTTTCTACCTACATACTTTGGATGTACACTCCTGCGTTTATTTATGATTTGGGGTGAATCAGGAAAACCTTCTCACCTGTTTGATGTTATTGTACCCAAGACCTTACTTGTTTTCTAAAAATGCTTCTCTGAATTATATTTTTTCTTTCAGTAAAGAGTTAAGGATGATTTCCTTTTGGAAAATGTCATGCTGCCCCTGGAGGTAATTTGCTCTTCAGGACTGAGACGTGCAACTCTGTGCTTTTAAACCTATTACAGGAACAGTGGAACACAATGAATAACATATTCACTGTGGTGCTGTTTAATTTGTTTGAAGTGGCTTCCGATTTCTGATTTACCATGTTAAAAACTGTTTTGTAGCCAACATATAAAGCAGGAAATTCTATTCTTATGATAGTATCTGAATTATGAAGATTTTCCCTGGCTCCGAATGGATAGAACCATTTACAAGGAAGCATCATGACTTAAAGATTAAAAGTCACATACCTTGTGATTATTTGCATTATATAATTCTCAGATGATGGCTATCCATAAATGCAGCTAGTTAGCAGTATCCAGACTGTGGTGGATTCGAACAAGCTAACAATAAATGCTATATTAGAAATTATTTAAGATGTTTTAAGGGAGCTAGAAGGGAAATATAGGTATGGGTAGGGTGGGGAGAAGTCAAGAAAAACTCAAATTAGTAACTCTTATCCTCACATATTAGACACTCAGCTTGGTGTGTTTATAATGTACATTATTAACTCCTTGGAAATATACCCAGGGAATATAGAATAAGAAATTGGCTATAGTGTCTTTGCTATTAGCACTGTCCAGGTGTCTATCTACTATATTAAGCCATTCATACCCATCAGATAAAATACATGGCTGGCTCTATGCAGTCATGTGAAAAACAATAAAAGGCATCCAATTAGCAAAGTGTCACCTCTTCTTTAGCTTAGCACTCCTTGTCTTAAAGGATTAAGAGCCCTTGTTAGAATATAAATGTTATCTGAAATGGGGAACATATTACTCAGTCATGATTTTCAACCACCTCAATTAGTTCTTCCTTAAGCAGGTTCTCAAAATCAAACAGATCAGAAGATTGTTTTGAGTTCCCACTAAATTATAAATAAATATAAGAGTATATAAATGAGAGAGGTGATAGGACAATTTTGATGGTAGGAGGACAAAGATCAGATAGTAGTGGTAGGCAGGAAGGGAAAATTGAAAACAAGAGTATTTTCCTTAGGTATTTCTTCCAATGGGGAAGAACTGAAGTAGGGGACATGAAAGTTTTGGCAGATTTGGAAATCTGCCAAAAACAAGAAAGGACTTTAATCTTCACCTCCTGCATCATATAAGTCCCTAACTTACATACTTGGACATAGTAATTTTAGGGATACATGCACATCAGCTTAGAACTCAATATTATGATTCTTTGGCTGTGATCCTGATCATAACAGCAATTGTTTGTAAATGAGAGAGTTACAGACCTAGTTGCATTATTTTTCTTTGTTTACTAACTTATTAACAATAGAAACCTCAACATTTCGTCTGCTTAGCAGCTTTAACCGAAAACAAAGGTTTGGTTGCTTGCTGAAACAAAAGCCAGACTTATGAGACAAAAGGAAAGAGGTTCATTCAGGTGCTGCAAACTGGGAGAATCGTGGGCTCCCATCTCAAAGATCATCTCTCCTTCCTGATCAAGCCCACAGTTCTTATAAGGATGGGAGTGGAGGGTTTCTTTCCTGTTTTTTTTTTTGTTTGTTTGTTTGTTTTTTGTTTTTTGTTTTTTGGTATCAAATTATCTTGCTAGCTTTTGATGTGCCCAGTCCCTAGCCATTTATCTTTCTAGATTTAGGCACTCTCAGTGTAAGAACCTCCTCCTGTGCCACCTTGGCCAATGAGGAAGATTCCCTGGTGCTCCCTGTCTATGGTGTCAGGGTCAGTGGGAAGAGGGTGCTATCGGAGCCAAGCTCAGGAAGCCTAAAGGTATCCACACATCCAGGGGAGCCAATTGGAGTTAGTGTGGTACTCCTGGTTCCCAGCATGCCTGTGTTCTCGGTGCAGCTCCTGTAGAGCCTGCCCCTTTGAAGTGGTCAGACAGGCCGTGCTCACCCTGCCACCAGGTGCTTATGTTTTGACTGTCTACTGTAACACGGCCACAAAGTCTGCTTCTATCGTATCCTCTCCTTGTGCTTTTCTAATTGTTATTCATGGCCAGCCTGGTTATTTGGGTTTAAATTTAAATGGATTTAACCTTGGTTGTGGGTAGTCAGGGGCTAGTTCCACTCTAATTTGAATCTGAAGATTTACCTGCAAGCTTATTAGAATTCTAAAAGGTCTTTAAACCTCCCCCTTGACCTTGCAGTCTTAGTGAGCAGTGAGGTGAGAAAATGTCAAAGTCCCCATGGCCTCCCTCTCACAACTGTCCATGCTATATGCATAAATATCGCTTAAATTCATGCAAATACGAGAATGATACAGAGGTTTATACATCAAGGAGCAAATTGTCAGATGGGCCTTCAGAGAAGACACAGTCAATTGTTTGGGTAAAGAGTAGAAAGTATTAAATCCCAGCCACTGACCTAGTTCTCCCACTCCCTCTCTTGAGCCTTGTCCTGGCTTCGTGCCTTATAGAGACATTTTTATTTCAGAAAATTCTTTTTTAGAATTCATAAGTCATCTCTTCAAAAAGGAAAGCACATGATTCTGAGGGAAGCATGTGTGGGATGATTATGAAGGCTTTACTTGAAGAGATATTAATACAAATGACAGGATAATTTGGCTTTCTGTTGATTTGTTTCAGACTAAGGAATCATTCAGCAAACAATTATAGCTAGAAGAAATGAACACATCAGTGAACTTATAGGAGAACAAAACTTTATCCCTATCAGTTAGCTAAGACTCTGCTACTTACTGGCTGTCACGGAGTGCCTTGAGACTGCCTCTCTGCCCATTGTCAATATAAAGTTTTATAATGAAGATAGGAGTATAAAAGGAGGGCAAAATTGCAGTATAACTTGACTCGTGGGATAATAGGAATCTGCTGAAGCCATTGTAAAGATTACTTATCTGCAATCACATCACAATGCTTAGTTAAAAGTTAGACAACGTTAGAGTAGATAAAGTACAAAATTGAGATAGGAGTTCTGGGTCCTAGTCTTCCTATTGTCACTAACTGAGTCCTTAGAAGGACCTCTTTTTTTCCTCCAGTACCAAAATGGGGTGGCTGGGTAAGAAAATGTCTATGGTAACTTCCAAATTTAGTGTTTTATGAGTACCAACCTCATACTATACCAATACATACATATGTAATTTTCAAGAACAACCAAAAATTATAGTAATCAAATTATATTCCAATAATATGTCCCAAGACAAAATGTGTGAGCATGTTATCTTGGGGATTAGAGAGAGAGAGAGTAGTCTTTGAATTCTCTCTCTTCCTCTGATGTTTATGCTATTCTGTTAGCATTGGGTCTTCTTTCTTACCATATCCCCAAATTAAACTTGTGAAAATTCTGCCATCTTTTAAAGCCTACTCCAAATATTAATCTCACAATTACATCTTCACTGTCTCTCTCCTGTACCACTAATCATAGCTTTTAATCTTGGTTTAGTATATCTTTTATCCCTGTATCACTAAAACCTGGGACTAGGTCTTACTCATTTTACTGTGTCTTTTACACTTTCTTGTACCTAGCATATGGAATGTGTTTGATTAATTATATATTGCATATCTTCAAGCCAATATTAAGAAGCACCCCATCTCTCTAAAATGAGATATAGCAAGTTCATAAAGGAACATAAGTATCTGTTGTGTTAAAATGAGCCATTTTTAGATTTTCATTTTTTAATGTTGCATTTTACCACATCGTGACTTAGAAAACACTTACAAAATGTATACAAATAAATCAGATTCATCAATCATAATCATAGCATAACTATCAAAATCAGGAAATTAACAGTGATCTAAATTAGTATCTAACCTATTGACCTTTATTGAATGTCACCAATGTCCTTATTATGTGCTTTTTGTGACCTAGCATTTAATTCAAGATCACGTGTTACATTTATATTTGTAAATAGGCTATTTTAATCTGAGTGTCTCTTAGTCTATTTTTTTTTATCTTTCAGAACCTCAACACTTTTTAAAAGTACTGACAGCATTTATTTTGGGGATGTATGGTTGATACAATACAAAATCCACAAAGCAACAAACATAATACATTACATAAAGAAAATAAAGAATAAAAACCATATGATCACATCAATAGATGAAAAATATTTTAAAAAAATCCAACACCCATTGATTATAGAAACTCTCAGCACTATGAGAATAGATTATATTATACCTAAATACAATGAAAGTTATCTATGCAAACCCACTGCCAACATCATACTCAATGGGCAAAAACTACAAGTATTCCCCTTAAGATCAGGAACAAGACAGGAATATCTGCTTTCACCTCTCTTATTCAATATAGTACTGGAAGTCCAAGCCATACCAATCAGACAATAAGAAGAAATAGAAAGCATTTAAATTGTAAGTGAAATAGTACAATTATCATTGTTAGCAGGTGACATGTTACTGTCATGTCACTAAACACTAAAGATTCTACTAAAAGACTAAAAGAACTGATAAATGAATTCAGCAAAAGTAGCAGGTTACAAAATAAATATCTAGGAACCGGTTGCACTTTTATACACCAATACGATCTATTAGGAAGGTGAATTAAGAAACCAATCTCATTCAAAATTAATTCAAAAAGAATAAAATACCTAGGAATACATTTAACCAACAATGTAAAAGACCTTTAGTTGGAAAATTATAAGACACTGAAGAAAGAATTAAAGAAGATAAAAATAAGTAGAAGCACATACTTACTGTGTTCATGGATAGGAGGAATTAACATGATTAAAATGTCCATAATACCTGAAGCAATCTATAGATTCTATGCAATTTCTATCATGACACCAATGGTGTATTTCACAGAACTAGAACAAATATTCCAAAAATTTATATGAAGTCACAAAAGACCCAGAATAGCAATAGCAAATTTGAAAGAGAACAATGTTGAAAGAATTGCACTACCTAACATCCAACTATACTACGAGGCCATTGAATCAAAACAGTATGGTACTGGCATAAAAACAGACATATAGATCAACGGAACAGAATAAACAGCCCCCCAAAACCCATGCCTCTATAGTCCATTAATATTTGATAAAGGAGGCAAAAACATACAATAAACTAAAGATAGTTTATTCAATAAGTATTGTTGGAGAAATTGGACAGATACATGAAAAAAAATGAAACTAGACAACCTTTTTATACCACACACAATAACAAACTAAAAATGTATTAAAAACTTAAATGTTACACTCAAAACCATAAAAATCCTAGAACACATAATAAAATCTTACACATTCCTTGTAGCAACATATTTTCTGAGATACCTCCTTGGGCAGGGGAAAGAAAAGGAAAAATTAAACTAATGGGACTATATCAAACTCAAAAATTTTGCATAGCCAAAGAAATCATCAACAAAACGATAGGCAACCTACTAAATGTGAGAATATATTCACCAAAATGTGTGATAAAGTGTTAAAATTTATAAAGAGCTTTTAAAACTCAACACCAAAAATTTAAAAAATAGAACCCACAAACAATCCAATTAAAAAAATGGGCAAAGGACTTGAATAGACACTTGTCCAAAGAGGTCAATAGACATACGAAAAGATGCTTAATGTAAGTAATTATCAGAAAACTGCAAATGAAAACCACAGTGACATACCATTTCATACCTGTCAAAATGGCCATCATCAATAAATCAACAGACAGTAAGTGTTGGTGAGAATGTGGAACAAAGGAATTCCTACTGCATTGTTGGTAGGAATGCAGATTGGTTCAGCCATTGTGGAAAACTGTGGAGATTCCTCAAATAGTTACTAATGCTATTGTCTTATGACCCAGTGATTCCACTTCTAGGAATTTATCTAAATAATCCAGAAACATTAATTTGAAAGAATATGTGCACTGCTGTGTTCATTGCAGCATCATTTACAGTAGAGAAAATGTGAAATCAGCCCAAGTGCCCATCAGTAGATGAGTGGATGAAACAGCTGTGGTACAGCTGTAATAAAGAAGAAAATTTACTCTTTGCAACAGCATGGATGGACCTGGAGAACATTATGCTAAGTGACATAAGCCAGTCAGAGAAAGACAATTGCAATATGATTTCATTTATACATGCAATTGAATTATCAAATTGAACAAGCAAAATACAGACAGGCTCAGATAAAAAGCAAGCTGACAGCTCAGGGGCTTTGGGGTTTGAGGATGGATGGATGGAGCAAAAAAAAAAAAAAAAAAAAAAAACCTCACGGACACAGACTTCAGTGTGATGATTGTGGAGGACGGAGTGGGTGGAGGTAGAGGAGGGTATGGGGGCAAAAATGGTAATGGAAAAATACAATAAAAATGTAAAAAATTTTATGTACTGACAGGTATTTTTTAGAATGTTTCTCAATTTAAGTTTGTGCTCAAATTATACCTTTTGGTAGAAAGACCACAGAAGTAATGTGTATCTCTCAGAGTATTATATCAGGAATGATATCAAGACAGGCCAGTAATCCAAGGCAAATAGGATAGAGATATTGATACAAATAGTTAAACAGCTAAGCAGTTTACAACTACCTAGTAAATTGCAAGATCCTATCTTCCCTAACCAAGGACACTTAAAGTAAATGGTTTACACTTCTCCTCCCCAACCTGGAACTAAATAGCTTAAATCACCCCATTCGGGGAAGGAGATAGTAGAAATCTGATTAGAGCTATTTGTGCCAACCACAATCAAAGACAGATGTAGTTAAGGGAATAAATCTCATTTTGATGCATCAGCATAAAGCTGATGAATATTCTATTTAGATCCTTCCCTAAGACTTCCCCTAAATGGCCAGACTCTAAAACCCTCAAGACAAAGAAGCCAGCATGTGACCTTAAGGCACGCACACTCAAATTTCCTTTTTGAGTGAATTTTCTTTCTCCTAAACCCTAAGGGTCACCACAAAACTTGCAAGCAGGAGAGAAAAAGCAAACTGCTGTCCTGAGCTAACCCCCTTAACCTGTCTTCAAGGCCCCCTTTTCTCTGTCCTCTTGCCTTGGCTCACTTCTGTCACCATGACTTACTTTCCCAGTGAGGTAATTACAGTTCCGCTCACTTCTTTCCTACAATATCTCTAGAAAACTGAAGCAGCCTAGCCTAGGCTCTCCTATTCTTTCTACTACGCTAAGCCCTTCCTTGTTTTACTGTCCCAGCTTTAATAAATGTATCCTCATAGCCATGTGGGCTCATGTTGTGAAATCTTTCTTGCATGAAGTCAAGAACCCACACCTGACAGGTTGGCCCCAGGCAGACTTGCTCCAGGCCCTAAAATATGATGTCCATTTGTCCCATTACTGATTACTAATTATCTTGTGGGGAATACTTTGAAACTATGTTATTATTGCAGTGTTTGTCAAATAATGGTTTTCTATTTCTGTCATTTTTCCGACATATACTAGGCTGAAGTTCTATTATATATTACTTTCTTTTCTCTTCCATTTGTTTACTTATTTAATAATTTGTCTATCTCAATATGGCTGATAAATTCTTATTTTGTATATATACCAGTGGTTATAATTCAATGCCCTCATTCCTTAGTTTGTTTGAGCCAACTTATAAATAGAAAACCTTAATTCTGATTTTATTCTGTTCTGTTTTCTGACCTAGGAGTAGCCATGCAGAACTCCAACTCTGAATTAGAGCTACCCAAAGAACAGGAGGCCCATTTTCCCTAAAAAGAATAAAGTCATGGAATCACCTAGTATAGTAGCATGTATGCAGTGAATATTCAAGTATTTTGTTGTTGTTACTGAAGCAAGTAGCTCTAAAGGGTTTTCAGAACGAGAGCTCACTTCTGTTTATTACAAGTAATTATGCTTTGGGTCATATATTCAGGCACTGTTCTGTTTGTCATTACAGATATTGAGAACTGAATTACATCCTTTGCATGTAAAAATTGTCCAAAGTCACTGTGCACAGAACTAGAAGGTAAATAGTGTTGGCATTGTTTCGAAATGAGATTGGAACACAGGTGTGTGTCACTGAGCTAAATTCAGCCTTGAAGGCTACTGAATGCACTCATCTCAACGTAGATCTTGATTACATACTGATAACTAGGACAGAAAAGAAAACAGAGCTTGGGCCAGGGTCATGACCCTTACTCTTTGTAGGAAGGAAGCTTAGAAATAGGGAGTATGGTGAAATAGAGGACTATTTGCATGAGCCAGTTCTCTCCCTGCAACTCCAAAGGGCAAAAAACAAACCATAGTTGCCTTCAAAGTAGCAAAGGGAAGAAAATCATCTATTACATGAAAAGAGAAGGAAGAAGATAGCTTCTTTCCTGTATATCCTGGCTGACCACAGAACTGCAAGCTCAAGAGCCGCGCTTTGGGTAAGGTTCTGCCCTCTAAGCAAGATGTGGTAGAGTGTGTGTGTTAGGAACCCAGTCCACGGGATTCTATGTAGGAGCTAGAAAATGCTTGTGATATGGTGGGTCCAGAACTGGATTTAGGTCTCATAGAGCCTAAAATGTATGTAATATGGCATGTTCTATTTAAGAAATAAATAGTTTACTTCGGCAAAGTTGGCACAAGCATGTGAGCCTGTGAACACATTGCTAGGGTGCCTCTCAGAGTCTTGGAAGGAACCTATAAGCTTACAGTAAATCTATCTGCCTCTAGTAGATTCATAACATGGATAACAAACTGACATGCGCCTCTAATAACTTTTCTAGACTGCTGCAAGTCTCTATGCTTTATTGCCACAGTTGTAACCAGGTCTAGAGATGCTTTGAAGAGGCTATATTGTTTCTGTTGGGATTACAAAATCACTAAATGGTTTCTGTAAAAGCTGACTACACTGTGGAAAAATGCTGCCCTAAAGCAATGATTTGCCATATTTCCTCTGACAGAAGAGTGGTGGAAGAAAAAAAGGTGGATAAGTCAATGATATGGTTGTATTATATTTAAAAGTGCACTAACAAATATAACTCTGTGATTTGTGAGTTTACCGTATTATCTAAATGAATATTTAACAAGGGGGAATTGTACCTTACAATTATTTTTGGCAATGAACAGGTAGGATTTATTTCTGTATTGAAAGGATGGATTAGTATGAGGCATTATCAAAATAATTATAGCAAGAAGTAAATATTGAAAAGATTAATATCTTAATAGATGAAAAGTCTTAAAGGCTAAATTCGGCATCCATTCTTGATTAAAAAAAATATTCTTAGTAAAGCATCAAATAGCCTGCGTTATTTTTTTAACATAAAGAGGAGATGCGTCTGAATCTAACTACTTACAATATACTTAATGGTGAAATATTTAAGGCACTACTAGTTAAATAACTTTTAAAGCTAACGGTCTATATAATAAGAAAAAAGCACAATGATTGCAAATGATGTGATTATCAATCTGGAAAATCTAAAGGGATTAAATTGAAAAAATATGGAGCTAGTAGAAGTTCAGAATGGTAGGCCATTATAAAATATATGCAAGAAAATCAATAACTTCTCTATATTAAAATAATTAAGACTGTATTCACAATTAGAACTAAAAAGTAAAGATAGCTGTGCACCTCAAAATTTTTGCACCTTAACCCTGACTCAATCATCCCTTTCTGTCTTCATATGCCTGAAACACCTGGCGCTGAAAATTCTATATAGCTTTTAGGGAAAAAATGCTAAAAATTAGAGTATAATCTTCTTTTTAGTTAAAACTGATTGTTAACACTTTGCAGTGACTCAAAGCTGTTATAAAATATTGGGTTGGCCAAAAAGACCATTGACTTTTTTTCCATAAAATAAACCACACATTTTTCATTTTTCACCAATAACTTCATTGATTTGAATCAATTACTTTCTGAGAGGCAATGGATATTTCTTACATAATCTGATTCTGCCTTATTAGCAGACATGGGCCATCTCAGTTGGAACACTATCAACTTCAACTGGTCTATCTGACTGTGTGGAGTGTCGTCCAGTGAGAAATTTCTAGCACAAAAGTTTGTAAACCACTTTTGATATGTTTGATCAGTCACAGCACCTTTCTTGAAATGATAAAGTATAATATGCCCCAAATTTTGCATATGTTCTTCCATTTTCAATATTAAAATGGCTGCATGAGAATCCACCAATTTTGATTTTTTTTCTTAACGTACGCTGATAGGACAGCTGCCACAATACAATCTAACAAAATTGTTTTGAAACAAGTTAAAGATAACTAAGTACTACTAGAGCCATTTTATGGGAAAAAATGAATTTTTTTGCCTAACCCAATAACAGGAAGCAAGATCATTTTATTTTACTTCATTTCAACATTGTAAGAGCTTTGTGAAAAGGAAATGGTTAGACTTTCAATTACTTTCTGAGAGGCAATCGATATTTCTTACATAATCGGATTCTGCCTTATTAGCAGACATGGGCTGATAAACCTGTGATATCAGATACCTTCTTATATTTAAGAAACTAAAGAATTCAGTGTTCTGCACTAGGAAACTTGGTGTGTGTGTGTGTGTGACCAGATTGTATCCGACAAGGTCCCAAGGAGGATGTAGTTTATAACAGTGGTCTGCAACCTGAACATTACTTGGAACACTTTGGTAAACTACTGATTTACAGGCACCACTGCTGAGATACTGGTGTGGGAGTTCTGGAGAGGGGCCCAGGAAATTTCATTTTTTATGAACATCTTGGGTTGTTCTCATACAAGTAGTCCTTAGACGATAGTATGAATAACACCAGCTAAGGCGATGACGACACTAGAATTGGTGTGTAGAAAGTTTGTTTGTCATTCGCAACATCTGGTAACATCTGCTTACTGCTGAATTTCTTTTTCTCCCCAGCAGGCTTTACTGTAGTGAAGCAATGTAAAATAGTGGTTGAGCGCTGACATTGGATTTGAAAAGATTTGTGTGATCGTTTCTGCTGTGTGATCTTGAGCATATTAACTCTCTGAGTCCCACTTTCTTTGTAAGTAAAGTGGAAAAAATAATCTTACATTACTGTGAACTGCTATGAAGATTAAGTGAGCTAATGTAAATAAGAGCAACCAGAGGAGGGCCTTGCTCAAGAAATTAATCATGTGTTACTTTGTAAATTGTTGTTAGTGTTATAATTATTTAGCCTAATTTTGTTGGTAGGCTGATTACCCTGTAGATGAGTTGGGAGATCAAGGAAACCACACATACTGTCTTCCTATGAACCCAGAAAGAAGCGTAACAATTGTCACACTGCATGTAAAGGAGAGGATAGAGTCCATGACACATGGGGCATTTGTTCATGTGATTCAAGCAGTAAAGATTGAGGCTTTACTCTCAGTCTTGTTCCCCTTTATTAATCTTATTCTAAAGTAGACCATTCAGGCATGGCTGGTGGGCTAAGTGGATTGAGCTTGGGCTTGCGAAGGGCCACAGGTTCAATTCCCAGTCAGGGAACATGCCTGGGTTGCAGGCCAGGTCTCAGCTAGGGGTGTGCAAAAAGCAGCCACACATTGATGTTTCTCTCCTTCTCTTTCACCCTCTCTTTCCCTCTCTCTAAAAATAATTTTTAAAATCTTTTAAAATATATATCCATTAAAAGTTAACTAAAGCATTCATTTGCTTATGTTATTAATTAGACTTTTAAAAATTATCTATATGATAAAAAATAAAGTCCACAAATAAACTGAAACTACTTTATGTGTATATAAGATTATGGCTAATGAGAACCAGGCTTCTCACTGTTAAGAGAAAATTTACAAACAGTAAAAATGGGAAGACTAGAATAAACTCAGTTGTTTTGGATTAGGAGATGAAAAAGACATCAATATGAATTTGTTTATTATTTATGCAGATGAATGGACACATAAATAATAGATCTGTGTTCATATATGTGAAATAGTATACATACCTATACTTCCTGCCTCAGTCCACAAAGAGGGCATATAACAAAAAACCCTAGGAACAATGAGTATACGTGGTTTCCAGATCTTGGTTACTCATTACTGTTTTTGATAAAAGGAACCAAGATTCCATGGAGAAATGCTTAATAATTGACCTGGAGCAGGGAGTGTAAAAGATGAGGTTAGAGCATTTTGTTGTATTGAAAGTAATGAAGTGCACAAAAAATAAGAGGACCTGTTAAAGGGATAGAGAAGCCAGCTTGAAGGAGCCTCCAATGACCAAAACCAGAATAATTTCAGCAACAGAATATGAGGAGGGACCCCCCAAAACAGAATTTTCCTCTGGAGGGCAGGCCCTTTGTCATACAGGCTTCCCCCATTGAGTAAGTATGCTAGGGACCCATCTGTGTCAGTGGGCCAGCTGGTGTTGCTGTGAGAGTCTGTGCTCAGCTTCAGGGGATTTTTTTTTTAAGACTTTCAACGTGTTTGCACATTTCTTGATGGGTGATTTACAAGCATACCTGCACAGACCTCTCTGAGTGTTCAGCAATTTTTGACCAAAAATGGTATAACTCCCATGCCTCACCCTCCCTATTCACCCGATCTCCCCTGGAGGGACATTTTTTTGTTTGTTTCCTTGGATGAAAAAAGTCCTCAAAGAGAAATGTTTTGCTGATGTAGAAAAGGTGAAACAAAACCGGCAGAAGCACTAAAGCCATCAAAATAAACAAGTTCAAAAACTGTTTTGAGCAGTGGAAAAAATGTCTCCATAGGTGTATTGCATCAGTAGAGTACTTTGAAGTTGACTGAACTTTAAACACATAATAAATACATAATTTTTTATAAATAAATTCCGTTTTTGGGTCCCCCCTCATAATGATAATATTGGATTATAATCTATACAATAACATAAATATTCACCTATCTATATTTATATAAATAAATAAGAAAGAAGAAAAGTCTTCCTTTGAGAAGAGCTTCAGTAAATAACATGTAGAAAGAATGATGGAAATAGAAACGTGCTAGACAAACACCACAGTAATAATTGTTGCAAACAAAAATTGTAAGTAGATATTAAAATCAGTAAGCAAAATGTGATATTTGCACAATCACATTTTTATTTTATTGCTCTCACAAGATATGAATTAATTACAAAGAGGGAAAATAGTTAACTGTACAGTCACCATTTTAATCAAACAATCAAAGGTAATTTAACAAGTGTTAGGACACATATATGACGAACTGAAAAAGATATATTTCTGTGGTATTCATACAAAAATACAGAGTCTCAATTTCATTATGATCAGGTCTGAAAAAACAAGGAGAGACTTAAGAACTATCATACACCACAGGGGACACAGAAGACAAGGCAACTAAATGGAATGTGGAATCCTACAGAGGAAAAAAAAGTAGTCTGTTGAAAACTAGCGGAATTCAACTAAGGTTCATAAATCAGTTAATAGTACTGTATCAAGGTTCATTTCTTAGTTTCTCTAAACAAATATTCATTCACTAGAAATGAAAACCATTTACTTAGTTTCCTTTGCAAGTATTTTCCACTCAAAATTCAGTAGACAGATTTCTCCCCTTATGTAGTATAACCATTTTCCAAAAAAAAAAAAAAAAAAAAAAAAATGATTTCAACAGGCAATTATTTTAAAGTACTGCTGGTTGAGAACTCTCAAACAGGTAAAACTTATTCTAATAATTTTATCTAATCTAATAGTATTTTTCTTGGATACTATACCAGAAATTGGCAACTTTTACATACTAAAATGTCATCCTATAAAATGGGCTAACACTAAAATTTTATTGTTATGTTAAACATGAATAGTGCTTTACACATAAAGCAAGGTAATATTTTACAATTGAGAGAATGTTTTATTGTGATTATGCTTTTAACATCTTTTGTATTTTTATGGTATCAAGTCTACTAAGGAATTATTTATGTTTAGGAGAAGAAATCAATGTGCTGTTTACTTAAGTAGGGAGTAAACATCAAGAAGGCAAATTTCTAATTTTTTGAATGTGAGCCATCTATGGCTGTGAGATTTCTGCTGCAGAGCAGGTCTTATTCACTGACATGGCCCAGGAATATTATCGGTATCATTGCCTACCAGTTACAGGAAGCACATAAAAAGTGCTCGTAAACCAGTGTTGGTACTTGTGGCAAACTGTCAATGCCAACAATGTGTAAATAGTGATCTCTAAACATATTCAAAGTTGGTTTACAAAAATCATATACACTAGAGTAATGTTCACTCAGGATTTAGAAACAAATGACACTTAGAGAGAAACCTCAATATGCTGCGCCAAAATATTTTCTCATGCTTAGAACAAGAGCTCTGAATTACTTACACACTAACAACATGGGTGAACATTTAATTACTGAATTAATGTCATTTATCTTAAATTAGATTAAATTAATAAATTGCCTCCTCAATTACCATCCAAAAAACCTAAAAATAAACAATCTTTTTGCAGAATAATTGCCTTCCACAACTAAGAAGGATGTTAGTTGATGAAAAGCTATGATCACCAATTGAACTAACTGGAATGTCGTTGGGACCACATTCGGGAAACATGGAAACTCTATCTCTCCTTTCTTAATTTTTTTATTCTTTTGGTGATTACTCCCTCCCCTCACCCCATTACATACTGGTCAGCTTCCAAGTGCTTTTTACATTGTCTCTCTTTCCCCATCCAAAGATTCTCTAGTTTCATATTCTTGAGAATGTGCTTGGCATGTGGTAGACATTACAAGTGTGTATTTAATGAAAGAATGGCTAATGTTGAGGCATTATCAATTTAATAGAAGAAGATAGTTTGGGACAAATGGTGATTTCTCACTATAATCTGGTCACACCATATAAGACCCTCTTCTCTTCTTACTAATACAGATCCCCAAATTAGGAGAAACCAAAATCGACTTAAGTTCCCTTAATTTTATTTTGAATTTCCAATGGTTGGTTTCCTTTCAGATCACAGATTAGATAGTTTTGTGGAGGGAAAGGGGACATTGCTGCTTTCAGTTCTTAGATCAGATGCAAAAACAAACTTCTTTTGGAAGAGTGGTGGCATGTTAACAGATATTGATACTGCTTCAATGTCTCAAAGTCCATTTGTTGGTGTAGTCATTCCACTGGCCTAGCTTATTCTGGTCTGAATGGGGCTAGAGAAAGACTTGGTTATACAAGTCTATCTGACCAATGTGTCAGTTATAGTAGAAACTGTCATTTCTAACTCTCAGGGGAAGTCACACCTTGCTGTAATAACTATAGCAAAGCAAAAGAGGCAGACAGACTTAGGATGCCTTGATAAGCCATTTGAAACAAATGAAATGGTTGAATGTGAGCCGCCTTAAATTTTAATGCACAACACTTTTCAAAATGGCTACTGCTCTCTTTAGAGGAGTTGGAAGGGAGACTCTTCTGAGTTTAATACTTTAGTAAAATCTTTGGCTGATCTCTGAGAATGTATAATGTAAAGAAATGTTATATTCAGGGCTCTTCTACTTCTGTATGCAGCTCATACTGACTTTCAGGGTGAGGCCTAATCAGTAAGCAGATATGTGAGTGAAAGGTTCTGGGAAGGTCCATTTTTAAAAAAGTATTCTATTTATTTTTTACAGAGAGGAGAAGGGAGTGAGAAAGAGAGGGAGAGAAACATCCATGTGTGGTTGACTCTCCCATGCCCCTTAACTGGGGACCTGGCCTGCAACCCAGGCATGTGCCCTGACTGGGAATGGAACCGGTGACCCTTTGATTCATTGCCTGGCATGCTCAATCCTCTGAGCCACACCAGCTAGGGAAGGTCCATTCTTTTTCATGGGAATCATTGAAACCTCTAAAAATGAAAAAAATATCTAATAATCCATTTAGGAATCAGAAACTTTATTAGAAGGAGGAAAAAACATCTTACAAAATATGGAAATCCCAGACAGAATCTCACTTCAATTAAGAGCCCCTGGCTTAAAACTCACAGAGATGTTCCCTCTCTCCCACATGTGATTTTTCCCTAAGCTATGCTCCCTCACGGTGGCACTTTTTCCTCAGCTTCCATTTCTACCTCAGAATTAGACAAGCTGGCCGTTAGAACTCCTTATTTTTATTGTTACTTCCACGTAGGTTTTCCAGAGAATTCTAGTTTAACTTTTTAGATTCATTTTTAGATAGTACCAAAGTCCATTTGGTTATTTAAAAACCTTAAAGATGTGATTTGTTAATAAGGTATGATTATACTCCTTGGAAGAGTAACAATATGCCATTAAGGCCTTGGGGTTATTGGTTTGGTAATGCACAGAGGATCGGTGGTATTAAAAAGCAGCATGAATTGGCTAGGGGAGGTGGTAAAAGTGACCACAGTTTTGCATAGGGCTACATTTGCTCCTTATCCTCCTATTCTTCTTAATTCTCTCCATTTGTTTTACCAATGCCCCCTCCCCATGGAGGTGCCCAACACATCTTCCTGTGGATTTTTACCTGGGCTTCCATCCTTAGTTTTCAAAGCTTGTAGGCTTTATCAACCCCAATTAGATTCTAAGATTCT
The DNA here is from genome assembly GCA_004026585.1 of Noctilio leporinus. Lineage (NCBI taxonomy): Eukaryota > Metazoa > Chordata > Mammalia > Chiroptera > Noctilionidae > Noctilio > Noctilio leporinus. The sequence continues at coordinate 20,049 of PVIW01009369.1, forward strand.
AACAATGAAGTCCTTGGTAAGTACGCAGTGGGAGCTAATTTGATTATACTGAATAAAGTGGTAATGGCTTGAGTGTTCTCCCTCCCAGATACATATTTGTATACGAAGTATATGTCACCAATAACTTAACGAAACCTGAGACTCAGTAAATATTGATGGTATGAGAAAAGTAGATATTGGGACCCTACCCTTGGCTATCATAAAAAAGAAGTTAAGGAGGTGGAGGAGGTAGTGATCAGGTGGAGGTGATGATAATAAGATCTACCATCTATACTAGTTTGCCATGTGTCAGATACTTATATATGTATGTATGTGGTAAATACTATTATAACTATATTTTACAAATGAGGAAACTGAGACAGAGGTTAAGTGGCAGGGCATATTTCAAACCAAGGCAATCTGGCTCCAAAATGCATGCCCTTAACTACTATGTTAGTGTTTCTTGTCATGTAAATTAGAGATGATATATATATATATATATATATATATATATATATATGAGAGCTCTACAAGGGAGATATTTTAATCCCCATTATATAGATGAGAAAACCAAGGATTAGAGAAGTTTAGTAACTAATTTAAGGTCATATAGCTGCTGAGTAGTATTTTTCTTGTTTGAATGCAGATCCAAAGTTCTTAAGTTCCCACTCTTACTGAGATGACACACTGCTTCTATGGGCAGCCAGGAGACTTGTTTTTTTAATCTAGATTTTGCCTTTAAATCACTGGGATACCCTTACCAAGTTACCTTGACATTTTAAAAATAAGAGGTCTGGGTTAAATGACCACTGGTGACCTTCCAACTTTGAGAGTTTGAGACTAATTTTCTCATCTCTGTAGGCAGTAAGTCTTTGCCTTCCTTATTAAAACAGACGTGAAGGATGCTAAACCTCTGCATTCGCATGAACTCGCTGAAGGACATTCTGTTTAAGTACCACTAAATATTAAAACCATCATTTTTAGATGTTACTGTAAGGGCTGGGAGGGTTTTACTGAACATTACAAGTTGTAAATATGTTTATGTATACATAGTTTATTGGGAATTATGCCATCTATCCTATGATACATCTTTCATATAATGCCCAAGCCATTTGTAAATGTAATGGATCTTGGTGAATCATCAACAGATTGAAATTTTGTGAACCTTTTCTTTTCTTGATTGCCTGCTCAGGGAGAGACATTACTGGGTGGAGGAGGGCAAAGTGAGGAAATTCAAACAACTCTAGCAGAATAACAATAAAAAACACCCATACTTCCCTGAAAATAGAAATGGGTCTTCAGAGCTTTTTCTCTCTCCAAACCACCTTCCCAACCCCAAATATTTTGTGTTTGTAACTTTCCCCGACATTTTCTTCTACCCTGGATGTTTAGTTCATGAATACTGGTTTTGGAGGAACCCGTCTTATATCTCGTCTTCCAGTTCCTTATGGCCCTCAGCACCCCTTCCAAGGTCGACCTTTAATGAAATGAACCCTAGAAGCCCCTTCCTTTCAGGGTTTTTTCCCAGTATCTTTCTGACCTCTTGACCACTTTCCCCAGATCTAAACTCCTGGGGATTTATCCCATTCCCTGAGGGCCTTGCTCTAATCTGAGAAGCTAATGAATGTTAATGGTGTGAACTGTTTAATGTGTTACTTCTTCCCAGAAGGACATTTGCATTTTAAAAGAGGCTATTGAGACAAAGTGAACCGAGGAACCCGAGGACCTCTTTCCTGGGAATTTCAGACCAAGATAGTGGGGAGTTAGGTTCTGAGTGGGAACCTTTTAACCTCAAATCACAAGATAACGCCCCAGACCAACATTGCTATCCACCTCTAAGCTAATTAGTATAAAATTATGTGCAAAGGCATTTGAATGTTTCTCTTAAAAAACACACACACACACACACACACACAAAACCCTGCTCTTTAAAGATGTTTAAAGGCAGGAACAACCTTGAAAACTGCTCTCAACTTCAAGGAGAAAGTGATTTATGTGGGGCACAAAGACCTTCAGTGGACCCTACTCCAGGTTAGATACAGAACCAAACGGATTTTCCTTTCATGTGACAAATTAGAGTTTTACTCAGTAAACCATTTACTTAGCTTTGTTTTTTCTCATTCCCAGCTTTGTTCAATCTCTAAGCTTCTATTTGGTATTTTACATTTTACATGGCTTAGTTTTACCTTCTCTTTGTTCCCTGTAATCTCTATCTCTTTCTTCCCACCCCCATTTGTTCCTTTCCCTTGACTCTTCTGTCATTTTCCGTGATCTTTCTCACGTTTTTCTTTTTTACTCTGGCTCCATTCCCCATTATTTCTCTGGCTAGCTTTGGCACCTCAAAGTGGAGAGAAGCCCCTGAACTGACTTTTTATTACTTTTAATATTCTAAAATGTTTTAAAATGTTCTATTCCTTAAACAGAGATTTATTTTTCTAATACTGAGTGCCCTGACTACCATCTCACCCTGACATTCTTCCAAGCCCAACAAGCACTGTGTTCAAGGCACTATTTTCTTGTTTCTGCCTGTATCTGACATATGTTTGAATGAGTCTAACCTTGTGTTCCATGATCCTCAAACTTTAGTGAACATTAGAATCAGCTGAGGAATGTGATAAGATGAACATTGCCAGTCCTCATATGCCCAGTAGATTCTTACTCAGAAGGTTGAAATGGAGCCGTGGAACATACATCTAATGAGGATGACCTCAGGCTACACTTTTTGAGATCTTGCTACATCAGAAAGGCCCTGTGCAGTGTCTTTTAGCTCACACCCAAGACAGTACTTAGGCAGTGGTCTTCCATGATATTTTGCTAAGAGACCTGTATAAAATAATGAAATAATTAGGTATGAAACCCCCATCCATCTATGCACATCCTTTGATATAACTCACCTAGGCCAATGGGCAGAATTGTATGCTTATATTCTCAGACACAGGGATTAGATTGATGGTGGTAGAAGGGACCACAGATATCTTCTACTGCAGTGCTTTATTTTACATGTAGAGAAACTGTGGTCTTGAAGGTAAAAGCGACTTGCCTAATGTAGTAAATATTGGGCCTGGGACTTAAACTCAGGTCTTCTAACTCAAATTTTACCATTGGCTTTTCTGAAAACTGAGCTTTCCATAGGTAAATCTTACCTTTTTAATTATACCTATGCTCATTCCCTGACCTATGCCAATATAGAAGAATTCACTTCCGGTGAGTGTGTCCAGCCAGGTTGGAATGTAGTTAAGGAAGCAGAGAACCAGAAGAAAAATGAAGAGCTGTAACCATTTCACAGCCAGCCATTGTATGACAGTGATCTTCAGAGGCTTGCAAATGCCTGGACCTCCGTAGGCCCTACAAGATCGACTCTGACCTCAAGATCAGGGGAATACACTTCTACATTTAAAGACTTGAACACTTACCCCTTCTAATTTAAACCAAGTCTTGGATGATCAAAGGGCTTCACCAAAAAAGTATTCAGAGAAGTTGGAATCAATAACTCTTACTGTAGCCCCCAGATTAAGTTTGTTTTGCCTGCAAGCTCTGGCCAAAAAATGCAGGGCCAAGGTTTTACAGTAAAGATACTCCTTTATGATAATTGGCCAATCGGAAGCTAGCAAGCTTGTGTTCTGAAAGACGTGACTCCCCAATGATGCATAGGTTACAGATTATGTAGGACAAACCCCAGAAAACACCTTGGATTAGGGGTTCAGGGCCCTGTTAAAAGTTGATTGGTCAGAGATGAGATAAGGGTAGTAAATAATTCCTTTGGGTCTTGAGGACAACTATGAGGTCAGCTCAGGCATCTAAAATCAGGTTTCAGGAGCCAAAACATAACTTAGATCAAGTATTGTCTTTGCCCGCCAGAGGCTTAAACTTTGTAACCATTAGTCAGAATAGGGCTATTGTCCCCTGTTGCCTCAGGGGTTGAAGATCATGAAGGTGGGGGACTAAGGGCAGGTCAGTGAAGTGTGCTGAGAAAAGAAAAATATAATTGTTTTAAAACTCCAGTTTAAACCAAACCAGACTTGCAAGGACCCTTGGTTTCATAACTTTAAAGCTTTTGAAACAAAATAGTCAGTTTCTTATATTAAAATTAAACAAAAATTGCTTTAATAAATAAGTTGCGCTCAGTTGCTTTTTAAAAGTTAAAGCACATAGGGCAGTATTCTAACCCTGCATTTCATTAGGAAGTGGTAATTGTCTGACACAAATTTCTACATCAACAGCCTAGACATAAATCTTACAGAAGCTACAGCCAAAGGAAATGTAAATAATTGCTTTTAAGTTTCTCTGTATCTTCTGGAATGTAACTGAGTTTGATCATGGACTACTTTTCCTTAAAATTGACATTTTTGTCTTTTTGTTGGTGTTAGAGATTTTTAGCTCCATGTAAGCCTGTGAAAATATGTTAAAGTATAGAAATTCATTTTTTAAAGTTTTATTAAGTACATATGAAAAGATACTCAGCTTTCTGCCTACTACTTGTGCAGAAAAAGGAAAACTATACTAATATTCACCTTTCAAAATGCTGGTCTAGCATTTTACTGTTTACAGAATTCTGTAACACCTACTATTTCATCTGACCCCCTGATTCCCTCTTTGGTTTTACAACTGTGAAGAGGACATTATGAGAAGTGATAAAACTAGAGCCCAATAAGTGTGCATTAGGTGTTTGAGTTTTCTTCAAGTTCTCAGGGTATCTAAAAATAAATACCTGTCCAGATCCTAGAAATATTATTTCTCGTGGTATGATTTCTAGGTAGCAGAAAAGATAGCTATTCCTGGGCCAAAAGTTCTCTTCAGTCACTATCCTTGGACCTGGGACCTAGCCTGGCACCCCTACTCTCAGTCCTTGTGGTCTTCCAACCCTACAGGCCCGGTGTTTGGTCCTGTGCTCATGACCCAGTGCCTTAGGACACCTTGATCCCACCTGGGGAATATATTTGATATTTAACTGAGAGGCTTTCTAGAGCTGTGCTTCACTCTGTTCATTTCATTCCCTGGGGAAAAAACTTTGAAGGGCTCCTTACTGTAAATGAAATCAATTTCAAATGCTTCAACCCTGAGGTCTAAAGCACCCCCACAATCTGATCCTAGTTTTCCTTTCTATCCCATGTTGCCCAGAAATCCACCGTGTGTCCCGCAAAATAGACTACTCCCTTTTCCCCAAATGCTAACACTTTAAATATTAACCTTTCCTCTCCACCAATGCTTCCCTAATCCCTTCTCACTGCCTTACTTTTTATGGTAAAAAAAAATTCAATAAAAATTTTAAAAAGACTCCAATGTCCAAACAAACAAACCATTATCAGCAAACCTTTGCATGACTTTAGATTAGCTGTGTGGGAGGAAGTGAGGGAGGGTTGAAATAAGCAGCAAAATGAAGACTGCCTATAGAATTAGGGAGCTGGAAGGGCTCCAGAGACAAGCTTTTCCTACCTCATGCTTTTGCCAAGGATTGACTGGAAATGGATGTCTAGCAGTCACCAATTAGGGGATGTTATCCTAGATTTAACCTAGCCTGAAAATGTAGTGGGCCCATGGGCATGAGAAATTTGGGAATATCAACAGTATCTCCAAAGAGAGGAAAATTGAGGCCTCTAGGGAGGAAGTGACATGCCCAAGATTATTATAGCTCCTAAAGTGGCAAAACTGCCACTTCTCTCATAATTCACTGCCCTTGAAGCTCTCAATAGGAAGAACTGTGCCCTCTAAAGACATGCCTTGTCTATATGCTAGAGCCTTTGCCCATGTCACCACCATCCCCATCCAGTTTGGGCCTCTGCCCCAGAGTTCATCCTATAACCCTACGTTAAATAAATGCTCCTTGATCATTCTACTGCCAACAGTTCTATAAAAGTCTTTCACTTGTTGCTTTAGTGCACCTCAGGCTCCAGTAAATCAGCTTTTTCACTTTTGTTCTTGCTTTCTAGGCCTTGGTAAAGCTATCAAGTTCTAAGGATGATCATATACTAATGGAGATGATTAGTCAATAGATGAACCTGACTTGGGAAAACACATATCTTACCTCTGTCTTCCAATGTCTTCAGTGCCCGGTCGCCTTCTTTATCTTTGAAGTTCAATAATGTGATCAAACTATGACTTCATTTCAATCTAATTTACCTTGAACATATAGTGTAGTCTTTAGATTTGCAAATGTCATTCTTTCATTATGTCGGACTTTTTCTGCATCTCCTAACACTTTCTCTGTTCCATTGTGGAACTAAGTTAATCTATTTCAGCATTATCTTGGTAGATTGTCTTTATCCTTTACCTTTATTATTTTAAATTAGTTCAATTTTTATCCTCTCAGAATTTTCCTCTATTTTATTAATTTGATTTTTAGCTATTCTACTGAGTTCCTTGCCCAGAAATAAATGATCCTTCAAAAATGAAGCATAAATTAAGACATTCTTGGATAAATAAAAGCTAAAAACTGTTGCTAGTAGACCTCCCCCACAAGGAATGCTAAAGGAAATCCTTCAGGTTGAAATGGAAGGAAACTGTCGGGTTACTCAAAGTCATATGAAGAAATAGATATCCAGTAAAAGTAACTATGTAGTTAAAAAAAACAAACAAACAAAAAAAAAAACACCCTGGCTGGTGTGGCTCAGTGGATTGGCACCGGCCTGTGAATGCTGGTTTGACTCCCCAGCCAGGGCACATAGCCAGGTTGCAAGCCAGGTCTCAGATCAGTTCCTTAGCTGGAGGCAGGTGAATGGCAACCATACATTGATGCTTCTCTCCTTTTCTTTCTCCCTCCCTGCCTTTCTCTGTAGAAACGGTGAGTGGAATCTTAAAAATAAAAACAAACAAACAAAAAAATGCTAGTATTATCGAATTTTTATTTGTAATTCATTTTTATGTTTTTAAAACATGGTTTCAAAGACAAATCATAAAATAATTATAAATCTATGTTAGTGAGCATGGAGGGTACAAAGATTTAATTTTTGACAATAACAGTATAAAGAGAGGGACAGAACTAGATAGGAAAGTTAATGCATGGTTCTTCAAGCTAATTTGGTGTCAATTTAAACTAAGTTGTTACAATTATAAAATATTAACTATAATCTTCATGGCATTTACTAATATGATAACTAAAACATGCAGAAAATGAAGAGGACATAAAAATGGCACACTAGAAAAAAATAACCAAACACAAAAGAAGGTAGTGTTGGAAGTGTTGAGAAACAAAAAGGGTATGACATATATATTAAATTAGCAAAATGGCAGAAATAAATTATTCACTGTTAGTATCATTTTAAGTGTAAGTGGATCAAACTCACCCATTAAATACATAGAATGGCAGCGCAGATGAAAAACCTGATCTAACTTTATATTGCTTACAAGGTAGTCACTTTTGACCCAAAGACATGTAGGTTAAAAGTGAAAAGAAACAGTAACTAAAAAGAGAGGTAAGGTAACTATACTAATACCAAACAAAACTGACTTTAAATCCAAAAACTCACAGGACACAAATAAAAGCATTTATTATATATTAATAAAATGCTTGGTTCAACACAACCAGAAGATATAACAATTTTAAACATTCATCTAACAAGAGATCGAAAACATTTAAAGTAAAAATTGATGGACTGAAAGGGGGAAATAAATAGTTCTATAAGAATAGTTGGGACCTGGCCAGGTAGCTCAGTTAGTTAGAGTGTTGTCTCAATACACCAAGGTTGTGCTCAGGCAGGGCACACACAAGAATCAACCAATGAATGCATAAGTAAATAAGATAACAAGTCAATCTCTCTCTCTCTCTCTCTCTCTTTTTCATCAATAAATAAAAATTAAATAAAACAATAGTTGAAGACCTCGATACCATACTTTCAATAAAGGGTAGAATATCTAGACAGAGATCAGTAAGGAAATAGAGGACTTGAACAACCTCTGTTTTTCAACTATCCATAATAAACATATGCAGAACATTCCACTCAACAAAAGTAACTGTGCATTTTTCTTAAGTATAGATGGTGCATCTTCCATAGGCCATATGTTAGGTCACAAAAGAAGTCTTAATAATTTTAAAAATATTGAAGTTATACAAAGTATCTTCCACTGACAATGGGCTAAAGCTAGAAATCATTAACAGAAGGAAAACTGGAAAATCACCAATACATGGAAATTAAGCAGTACATTCTTCTTCTTTTTTTTTTAAGGGCTGCATATGTTATTTATTTATTTATTTATTTAAAAAATTTTATTTATTATTTTCAGAGAGAGGAGAAGGGAGGGAGGCAGAGAGGAAGAGAGACATCAATGTATGGTTGCCTTTCACCTGCCTTCAGCTGGGGACCTGGCTGGAGACCTGGCTTGAGACCTGGCTTGCAACCTGGTTATGTGCCCTGGCTGGGAATCGAACCAGCAAAACCTTTGGGTTTGCAGGCCGGTGACTTATCCACTGTGCCACCAGCCAGGGCTTTACATTCTTAAACAACCAACAGGTCAAAGAAGAAATCCTAGGGAAATTGGAGAGCACTTTAAGATTAATGAAAATGAAAACACAACAGATCAAAACTAATGGGACACAACAAAAACAGTGTTCAGAGGAAAATGTATAGCTGTAAATGCCTATGTTAAAAAGGAAAAAATATCTCCAATCAACTGCCTAATATTACACCTTAAAGAACTTGAAAAAAAAAAGAGCTCACTAAACCAAAAGTCAGCAAAAAGGAGGAACTGATAAAGATTACAGCAGAGATAAATGAAATAGAAAAAAGAAGCTATGTGTAATCCAGTTGTGAGGGAGGGAAAGGGAATACATTTTTGAGAGTTTACTTTGTTATTAAGACTGTACAAACAATAATTTCATTTAATCCAGAAAAAACAACCTTATGATTTAGGTAATGTCATCATCATTTTACAAAGTAAGGAACTTCCAAGGAAGTTAAACAATTTGACCAAGATCACACAGTAAATCATCAAAATCTAGACTTAGGTATGTCTGCGTCAAAAGGCCTTTCTTTAGGTTGGTGGCCATGATGACAAGAGAACAAGATATATTGAAAAGAAATACCAGAGAGGCTTGAGAGGTTACAGGTGCCAAGAGAGCGAAAAAAATTCCAAGTGCTAACCTAAAAATAAAAGTCCTTTCAAAATGAGAGGCAACAAACCTTTATTTGAGATCAGTAATGGCTATTCTGGAAACACTGATTCAGGCAGAAGCCCAAATAATGCTCCTGTTAGGAGGCAAAAAAAAAAAAAAAAAAAAAAAGGGGGGGTATCTATGAGAAAGGGGAGGGAGCCAATTACATCAATAGAAGACATTTGTATTAATGCAAATAACATAACATAGTGATGCTAATTCTAAAGAACGTGTTTAATTTTTAGTCTGGTAGCCATCAGTCCAGTAGTTGTAATTCTGCTTTCTTGTTATTTTTGTAAACAGTTATTGGGCTGGGGACACAGTGGTGTTTTAGGCTCAGTCCAAAAAACTGAAATATTTGAGGAATAAGGCATTTAAAGCAGTTCCTCTGGGATGGCAGCTCTGCCTCCATTTTAAAGTGGCTTTATCTATTTATACAAAATAAAACTTAGCCCCAGATTTGTGACCTGAGTGAATAAACTATGGTGCTAATAATTAATATTGTTAAGTCAGGATAAGTTGGTTTAGGAAAGGAAATGTATTCAGTTTAGAACATGCAGAGTTTGAGGTTCCAGAGAACACGTAAGTAGTGTATGTCTAGTATTTGAAAATATATCTAACACTGTTTGATTGCCACTATGTGCCAGGCACTTTACATATTTACATTCATTTACATGGCATAAATATTTAGGTTTCATTAGCTTGGAAGTGATGATGTTGGAAATGGAAGGAAAGGAACAGATGCAAGGGAATAATCTACTTGAGTTAGTAAGTGTGTGTATTTGGAGAAGTTCCCAAAGTCTCAGGCCTAGGTGTCTGGGTAAACAATGTTGTTATTCATAATGACTAAAAAATAATAATATTTTACATTTGTACTTGTCCTCATAAGTGTCAAAGCATTTTTCTCATTTTATGGGGAATTGGCTTGGAACGTAAAATGATTAATCTGGTTTGACGTTTGATGATGGGTTTGAAGTGGCGTCGTAATGTCGGTGTGGAAATGCCCAGGAGGCAGCTGTGATACAGATTTGGAGTTAGTGTGATAGGATAGGACTGCAGATATAGATTTGGGAGTCATCCACATAGATGTGACAGTTGAAGCCATGTTAGTGGACAAGGCCTTAAATGAAGAGAATGTAGAGGGAGAATAACTCCCAGAATAAATCTTGGCCTCACCAGTGCTCTGCGCCTTTTGGTATGTCAACTAAAAGCATAAAGGACAAATATCATATGATCTCACCCATTACAGGACAATAATGAACAAAACTAACAACAAGCAAAACAGAACCAAATATATGAATACAGTGAATAGGCCTTCAGTGGTCAGGCGGAAGGGGGTTGGGGGGAGCGGGGAGGCAGAGACTAGAAAGGGGAGCAGCTTAGACAAGAACCTAGTATAAAGGAACCATGGACATGGACAACAGGTGGGATTGACTTTGGGGGGAATGGGTGGGTGGGGAGGGGGACAGAGGGGAGCAAAAAGGGGATGGATGTAATACGACAACAATAAAAAAAAAAGTTTCTCTTCTGGAATATTATGCCCTGGTAGTAATTTGTTATTTAAGACTCTGAAATTAATACACCAAAGATTTTCCTCTTTGAAAGTCAAACCTTGCTGAATTGTCCCTACATTCAGGGGCTTTTTGCTATGTTGTTATTTATCGGTTACCAATTTGTACAGCTCTGGTCTCCACTCTTGGAAGAGGGTGCCCATTTTTTCCTTGGCAAATATATTAATCTTGACTGAGAAGCCACACATTTATCCCAGTTATTCAGTTTCCTGGTGGACATGCTAGGCTTTTCCCTACCTTTGACCTATGACTTAAAACATTATTGATACTACACATTCCTTCTTCCCAGCATCAGGAAGAAGACCATTGGCATGACCTGGCCCTTTCCATGTGATGTAAGAGAAATAATTTAATCAGAGTTTTTGGCTCCTATCTGCTATTTCAGCTGTCACTAGAGAGCTAAATATTCCTTTGATATGCATCTCTTAATCTGTTTGCACTAAAAGGGACCTTAGAGATTTATCCAGCCACTTTATGTTTATGAATGCATAAAGTGAGGCTCAAGAAAATGTTACAAAGAGCAGTATTTCATACTGGTTAAAGGTGACATCTCTGTAGTCAGATGGACCTACGATTGAATCCTGATTCTGATACTTGCTTAGACTTCAATTCTGAAACACACAGACACAGACTTCTTTGGTTATGGGCAACTTTGGGCAATTTTCTCAATTTCTCTAAGCTTTACTTACCTAATCTATAAAGTGATGATTATAATAATTTTATCATGTTGGGTGTAAAGATTAAATGGTATAGGGCATATAATGAACTTCTCTCATTACTTGACACACAGTAAATACATAACGCACATTACTATTATTATTGCTGCTGTTATCCTGGGGAAGGAGATAACTTGCATAAAGTTACACAGGAATCAAATGATGCATCGGACTAGAATGCAAATTTCAGCTCCTAGTTCAGTGCTTTCCTCCACAGCACTCTTCGTCTCTATCAGGAGTTTCTTCCATTTTCTTTGCCTTTCACCAACTGTCTTGTTTCACTTAGAATAATAGTCTTCACTTCCATCCATGCTGTCGCAAACAGTAAGAATTCCTTCTTTTTTAAGATTTCACTTATAAGGGAAATCTAATAAACAAAATAAACTAATAAGCAAAATAAAACCAGAAGCATGGAATCATGGAAGAGACTGACAGTGGTAAGAGGGAGGGGGGAAAGGGGAACTGATTGAAAGAAGGTGAAGGGATTAGTCAAAGACCATATATGAAAGACTCATGGACATGGACAATAGTGAGGGGGTAGATTATGCAAGTGGGGGGAAGCCAGGGTGGAGGGGGTGAAGGGGAAAAAGTGGGACAACTGTAATAGCATAAACAGTAAAATATTGTAGAAAACCCATGGACAAAGATAAGTGTGGAAACTGACTGTGGGAGTGGAGCAAGGCTTGGGATGGGCAGAGGAGGGCAAAGGGGGAAAATTGGGATAACTGTAACAGAATAACAATAAAAAGAGAAAAAAGGGGAAAAAACCCCACTGTCTTCAAGGCATCTCCAAGTCCTTCCCAAAACAAGTGAGTTACAGCATTTTGTGTCATTATTACTTGTAACAGTCTGAGTGTAGATATTTCTTACCATGTAGTAGATAAAATACAGAAGAAATGCCCCATAAATATTTGTGATTTACAATTTGAATAAAGAAAAACATTAACTAGAAAGAAACAAAATAAGAGGATGTAAAACTTTTCTCAAGATTAGTATTTGATTTTAATTCTGTCAATTCTTTCCTGTCAGCTTATTATTTATGAGTTTAGAAATGAAATGTGAGCCAAGCACATCAGGAAATATCCAGGTTTAAAATGACTTTAGAAAAAGTGATGGGCAATACCTTTGTGAGACTAATACAATTCAGCAAATTGGGGAAATGGCAAAAAATGGGGAGAAGGCTGGACAGAGAGGGGAGGAACAATAAAACATGCAGTGGAAGAGGAACTGAAGCAAGGAAGGGGCAGGCAGCAAACTTGCAGAAACAAATAGACTAGGCTCAGCAAAGACATAGGCCACAAAAGTTGGCACTGAGATTCAGCAAAAACAAACAAACAAACAAAAAACCTCTAAGTGACTATTAGTTTCACTTTTAGAGAAGGAACCAAATAAAAAGAGAATGATTCTACCAGCTCTCTCCTTGGCTTTCTGGTATGGGCAGTATTCACATACAGGCTTCTTAATTCCTTCTAGCTAAGATCTATACCTGTACAATTGCACCCAGAAAATAGGTTAAATCAAGCAGAAACAAATAGATACTACCCTCAGATTAAAGCTACTTGAAGATATAAAATGCAATATTACTCAGCCATAAAAAAGAATGAAATATTACCATTTGCAGCAACATGGACGGACCTAGACTGTATTATACTAAGTGAAATAAGACAGAGAAATACAAATACTATTTGAATTTCACTTATATGTGAAACCTCAAGAACAAAATAAACAAATAGAAACAGACTCACAGATAAAGGGAATAGACTGATGGTTGCCAGATGGGAGGGGGTTGGGGGACTGAGCGAAAAACGGTGAAGAGATTAAGAAGTATAAATTGGTTGTTACAGAATAGCCACCAAGATGGGTATAAATTATAGTAAAGGGAACATAGTCAATAATACTTCAATAACTATGTATGGTACCAGGTGGATATAGATTTATTGGGAGAATCACTTAGCAAATTATAGAAACATTTAACCACTATGCTATACACCTGAAACTAATATAAACTAATATCAAATGCCAACTATAATGGAAGAGAGTGGTTAAAAAAAATAGCTAATTGACCCTGCACATCTTTGATCATCCTTCAGAATCAACATATCTTAACTTTGGCCTGAACATTTGCCTAGCATTTTTATTTTTATTTTACTTCACATGACTGGGCATTTTAAGAATTAGGATATTATTGATTGAGAAAGAAGTTAAATTGAATTAAATCAAGGGAGCTTTGACAAGTAATTGTTGACTAAAAATCCTTGGATGTATTCTTTTTTCTTAGCCATTGGTTTTCTGGAAAAACAAGCTTTAATGGTTACATTAACAAGGTGAGGAATAGTTCTTTTCCAATCTAAGAAGGTTGGATTCCTTATTACATTTGATTGATTGCCTTCCTCTTTTGTTCAATACCCGCTAGTATGGGTGGGTCTTAGATAGTTTTCCCACTACAATGAAGGGAATAATTGTACATAACTGAGACCTTTAAATCATGAGAGGAAAATATAAGACTTCGGCTATTTAAAATTACTTCTCGAAGTATTCTATTCATTATGTGAGGAAACTTACTTCTATTTTACATCCTTTTAACAGCTGTAATGAAAGACATTGGAAAATTTTGCCTGCATGATTGGATATGTAATATATAATCAATCCAATCACAACCACTTATTGAGTACTTACTATGTGCTAGGCTCTGTGGCAAGTAGGTGTAATGCCAGGTACTACAAGGAAATTTCATGTGGGTGTTATTTCCAATGGAGCCACTTGAGGACAGATTAAATTTATTTCCTATGATGCACTTTTCATAGTCTATTGCAACATTTAGGCACCATTTCATGCCTTCAGCTCTTGGCCCAGTGTCTTGCTACCACCTGGGCTCTACTCTGCCAAATACTTCTCATCTGTTCCCATTCCATGATGTCCAGGTATAACTGTGGTTGTTTGTTATGAATTAGAAGCATGGTCTACATCAGATATAGTCCATTGACATCTCTGGTATGGATCAGTTTTGTCATGGCAAGTCCTGTACCAGTTTCCTTGTTGTTCTTGAACCTTGTGGCCATTGACATTTAGTGAGAAGTAGACATCATAACAAACCTGATTCCTGGCATACTATTCCATGTGTAAGTTTTATTATGAAACAAAACAACCTAAACTTGAAGTAATTATGGGGGTAAATGATCAAGAAGAGAGGGAAAGAGAAATAGTTTGCTTACAAGCCGTTCAGGACTGAATGTGAGTTGGGATACCTTAATCTTCAAACCCAAAAGACAATCTTTTTTTTTTTTTTTTTTTTTTAAGATTTTATTTATTATTTTTAGAGAGAGGGAAAGGGATGGAGGAAGAAAGGGAGAGAAGCATCCATGTATGGTTCCTTTTCACCTGCCTCCAGCTACGGACCTGGCTGGAGACCTGGCTTGCAACCTGGTTATGTGCCCTGACTGGGAATGGAACCAGTGATGTTTGGGTTCACAGGCTGGCGACAGTCCACTGAGCCGCGCCAGTCAGGGATACAAAAGATAATCTTTATATTCTATTTGGGTACATCATTTGCACCAACATTTAGTTGGACCCAGTGTAATACCCCAGAACCCGTACCCTGCTTGAGCTTCAACTGTGAATCCTTATACAGCCCTACTTCCTTATATAGGCTCTCTGTTTTCCTATACCAGGTGAGTTGCTCCTTTAAAATTGTTACTCCCAGCCTAAGAATTTCAGACATATTATGACTTCTGTACTGTGGGGACCTATTTGAGTGTATCAGAGCTTAGGGCGCTATTCTTAGGCTCAGTTTGTACCCTGTTTCCCCTTGCATCTTATCTTTAGACTCTACTTCTGTCCATGCCAGTTAGGATGTCAAGTGACCAAATTCTGCTTGAATGTTAGGACCCCGCTTTGGTATGTGCTTTTGTGCCAAGCCTGGATCTGTAAGCATTAAACCCACTGCCTATTTTAACTCTGTCCATATCCTATTCCCTCTGTTTTAATATGACACCCATGTCTCTGACCTTAGTTTTTCCCTTTGCATCCATTTTACACTTGAGCCCTGTGTTCTGTAGGACTTCACTTCTTTACTAGTTTTCTCATGTTGCCTGAATAAGACTTATTCTGCTTTGCTGGCACACAGAATTAGGGGATGCAGGGACAGGGTCTGGACAGCAGGCACAACACAGTGGCTTCTTGATTTTGAGTCTAAGTCCTACCTTCGGTTATGAAGCTGACAACGCTGACGTAATGCTCACATAGAGAGGGTTAAATTAGACCTGGCCAAAAATTTGGGAGTTCTGATTTAGGATTGGTGGGTATAGAGATTCCTGGAGTCCTGCCACTGTTGGGTGTTTATAAATGGACAATACTGAATTAGAATCTTCAAGGTGGTAGAAAGAAGACAGATTAGCCAGCAGACTCAGGGGCAGACAGTGGCAATCAAGTAAGATTTTTGATTGCCATGGTATGACTAGTCTGAGTCTGAGAGAGAGAGAGAGAGAGAGAGAGAGAGAGAGAGAGAGAGAGAGAGAGAAAGAAAGAGAGAAGAATGAATCCTGGACACTGAGAGGTTCTCAAGCAAGTTTCACTCAAATCACAGATTTCTCTTCTTGAGCTGTAGATTGTTCCAGCTTTTTTCCTCCATCACCTCACACCTACCACATGGGTAGTTTGTGTCTGAAGAGTTGTTGATATTTTTATAGATGGGTGGAGTCTTTTCCTGAGGAAGACCAGACCTTGCTAAAAGAGAGTAGAGCTGATTAAACTACATTCATTTAAAAGGAAGCTGGCATGAGATGGAAGGGGAAAACCTACTGTTCCCAAGCCAGGCAGGATTTGGAGGGAGCAACCAGGGATTTGGGAATCCTGTGCCATAGCTCAGAAGGCCTTAAAGGCAATGCTAGAAGGATTGGCATGCAATCTATTTGGATAATAATCCCTCACACTTATCCAATGCTTTCTGTGATTTCAGTAGGTTCTTCTAGCACCTCTGTGAGTTGGTTAGATCCAGTGTTAGAGGTGAAAGAGGTCACAAAAGGAGTTAGTGTCCAAAGTGGAACTGAAAACCAGGGCTTTTGCTTCCCTGTCCTGTGTATTCCCACAGAAACAGACTGGCTGCCTCTGGACCCATATGATGGGCCAGCTTCTCTGTGGTGTGTAGTTTTTCAAGCGTGTTCTTGGAACAGGCATGGAAAGCTCCAGAGTGAGGGACAAAATTGTTGCTGATTATTCCTGTGATGCTGGGGCTCCTTTTTCTCAGTACATTTGAAGGGCATTCCAGAATTCAAGTTTACTTTATTTAGCAGACATTCTCTTTTCTCTTTTCCAATGGATAGTTGCTAGTTACTGCTTTCTTAAGTAAGAAAAATGTCCATTTCTGCTGTTTAAGTTGATAATTTTGCCTAACTCATTGGTATTTCTTCCTGCAGGGTACTGGAGACAAACAGGGGTGTCTTGCACCCCTTGTGAAGACCACTAGGCTCTCTTCTGACCACACCAGCCATTCAAAGTGTGGTTGCTATTTTAGATCAGGACACCAATATTCAAATTCAGAAAAGGAGTGACTCAGATTGAGCAGGTAATCTCTCTTCTTCAAGCATTATTGTTGAGTTGTTAAAATGAGCTGAAAATGGACATTTTCTTCCCCCAAGTGAGTAGGTAGAACTGTTCCTAGGATATGACAAGGGGGACTGATCTCCCTGGGGCTGTAATTTCGAGGTACCATGTGGGTAGATGGAAAGTGAGGAAGGCATTTCATCAACTGGTACTAAAAGACCTGAAGCATGACCATGCAAACATATAAGCATCCCTTCCCCCTCTGTAGCAAACTCCATCTGCTGCAAGGTACAACATCCAGGGGTGGCTTTTCTGCTCCCCTTTCTTTCAGACATGTACCCACAGAGCTGATTTCTAAGGGACTCCTACCCTTTCACTCCCAGAATCCTTGTTATTGTTCCCTGTAATCCCTTTTGAAGAGGGATAAATAGGTGTGATTTCCCTATGGCCCTTAATGTCCTGACTGTACCTTTAGGCAAGTTCTTGAGCACAGACAGATCTAGGCAGACTACCTAACTACACTTCTGACTTCACTACACTTCTGACTTCGTAATTGTTATATGGCTTTTCTAACTACCCACAAGCAAAGGAGTAGCTCAGCTTCTCTCGACAGTCAAGTCACTTCCTGGCTATAGAAGCCAATTTGGCAGCTGACCTAACTTTGAATTCTTTTATCTCCTGAGATGTGTCACTGTTGTTTAACACTAAACGACAGCATACAATAATAATACCTAAATGAATAAGAGTAAATTTCAAAAGTACATCATGCATATAATAAGGTAGTGACACTGTGGAGGAATCTGATTTATATTACCCCTCATGGGCCTCATGTTTCAGTTATTAAAACACTGAATGCTATTAGCTGATGATTTACATGTTTGCTTTATCAAAAGGAGAAGAAATCAGTCTTTATGTCACGTACCTTACATTTTTTGGAACCTTGTTTTAAATTGCATTAGCTTTGTCTTTTGATAGTTGTCTTTTCTGTTTTTGGATTTTGGTTTTCAGCATCTATCTTTCTGTACTGGTTTATTGTGATTGTTGACCATCAAAAAAAATTTCCAGTGACCACTTTATGCATACTGTTGGTAAGGCAGGCCTTCTGTACAGTTAATTTCATAAACTAAATTAAGATATTTTGTATAAATTACTTCTTACATTTCACATGGTTAGATTGGTTAGATTTTGCCCATCCTTTCTGATTTTGTCATCTGCCAATTTAAAAAGTATTCCTTTTTTATTTTAATTGAAGATCTTGACGACAATGTGAGTGAAATAGGAGAGCATTATAATATTCCACTGTTGTCAACAATGAATTAATCAATACATTTAGTGGAAAGGTTGGTTACCTAACTATAAACCCTTTTATTACCTGAGGCCACATTTTGTCTTTCCTAACAATAGGAAGTCTGATGTTTTGTTTAATTCAGATATGCTAGCTCTAAGGTGGCCATCTTATCTTTCAGGGTATTCACACTATCAAAACAGAAAATGAGACCCTGGCTGGTGTGGCTCAGTGAATTGGCGCCACCCTGTAAACCCAAGGTTACTGGTTTGATTCCCTAGTCAGGGCACATACCCAAGTTGCAAGCCAGGTCTCCAGCCAGGTCCCCAGCTGGAGGCAGGTGAAAGGCAACTATAAATTGATGCTTCTGGCCCTTTCTTCTTCCCTCCCTGACCTTCTCTCTGAAAATAATAAATAAAATATTTAAAAAAAAAGAAAAAAATGAGGTTGGTTTGGCCCAACTTATTTTCTGTGACCCTATTCTAGCTTATTGAGGATGAAATGGCCTTTGTCTTGCCAGTTCAAGTTAGCTGGATCTAACAAGGAAAAATGATGGAGCACTGTGCTGTCACTTTTGGTACTCATTTTAAGTGGTCTTGTTTTTTCTCTGCAATTGATGTGTATTGATAAAGAGAACTGAAACAACCTTGAAAAGGAAAAGAAAAAGAAAATTTAAGTCAATGTAGTCAAGTGAAAGAGTCTAACTTGAGGTCAAAACTTGGCCTCAAATCTGAGCTCTAGCACATAGTAGCTAAGTGACTTTGAGTAAGTCATTAATTTTTTTGTAGCTCTTGTTTCTGGATTTGTGATTTTTTTTTCCAGATGAATGGTACTTCCTGAAGTTGGCGTGAATGTTAAATTTTGCCTTCCATGAAAAATAGCAACAAAGAGAAACTACTAAACTGGGAGTTACTTTTTCTATTTTGGGGAACTGTCTGTTCAGGGATTCTTCTAGCTATTTTGTAAAGTTTCATTGGTGCAAAATATACATGTAAAGCTGGATCCAGTTGTATGGATGTCAAAGCTTGAAAGATAGCAATTTATTTATTCTTTTTTTATACCTTAGAGAAGCAAAGTATGAATTTTCCTATAACCTGAAGTGCTTATCATTAACTTGGGTTAAACAAATCAGTATTATTTTTTTTAGTTTTGCAAATTAGAAAGACAGTTAGAACTAAATTGTTTAGATAAGTGATTTCCAACATGAGTTGTACAAAATAAACTATTGGGTTATGGGAAGAAAAACAGTAAAATTTTTATAGTTATTTTTAACTCATTCTTTTACATTTTCTTATTTTTGTGCAAATTTTATAATATATGTAATTAGATGGATATATTAATATAATTGATTTACAAATTTTGAAGACATATCCAAAATTCATTGATTGGGTGCACAAAATTAAGAGATTGTGAATTTGGAGGATGATAGCAATTAAGATTGGAGAATTTTTGCTAGACATTCATCATGCCTGAAATCAAATGCTTCCATTTCCCCTATGATTGTGACAATAAGTATATTGTGGATGAAAATACCACTCGTCTTCCCTACTGACATATGTTTATCTATCAATGCTATGATTATTCTCCTAGTCACTCAGACTAGCTTGGGAATCATAATTTGCCTTCTGTTTTCCATCATATAAAATTAGTTACCAAGTCAATAATTTGAAATATCTTTCATATCTGTTTCTCCCTTTCCAATTCTGCTGGTAATTCATGACTTAATTAGTTTTTAAAAGTATTTTAAGAGTTTATTTATTATTTTCAGGGAGAAGGGCAGGGAGGTAGTAGGAAGAAATGGAGAGAAATATTAATGTATGGTTTCCTTTTGCCTGCCTCCAGCTACAGACGGGGCCGGAGACCTGGTTTGCAACCTGGTTATGTGTCCTGGCTGGGAATCGAACCAGTGACCTTTGGGTTCATAGGGTGGTGCCAATCCACTGAGCCACACTAGCCAAGGCTGACTTAATTAGTTTTATAACATGGGTTACTGCGGTATTGTAACAACTTCCTATCTGCTTACTTTCTCCTGACCCAATATAATCGACCCATTTTTTGTGTATCATGTCACTGCTACTTAAGAATGTGTGCTACTTCAAGGCAAGCAGTTACGAGCAGTGTGTTTTATTTTCCTGCTAATGGTTCCTAGCATGTGGTAGGCAATGAAATGTTTCTAAGTGGATGAAATTAGATTGGAATTTGTTTTCATGTCTGGACCCGAGAGTTAGGTTTCAGGCCTTGAAGTTCAGAGTTCATATAAATCTTTCCAATTTTTACAATCAAGTAAGGTTCAAATTAACCTGGCAGACTGGAAAACAGTGCTCCCTAAATTCATACTCAAATACTTATTTATTCTTGTTAGCTACTCAGAACAAAAGCATTTTATGAAGAAAATAAGTCTATTGTGAATGAAATGCCACTTCTCTTTCGTAAAACATGCTCTCAGGGAGCACCCTGTGATTCTTTCTCCTTGTCTTGAGAGTCAGAGTTGAACTCTAGGCTATATCTTATTACCAACTTCCTATGATTACCTGGGTGAATTGTTACAAATCATATAAGCTTGCTGTGTTTATGTAAATAATCAGGCCTGACCTCCCTACTCTTATGGAGATGAAAGAAATGTGATCCAACATCTGACATGACTTAAGATTCTTAGAAGAAAAATTCCTCATAAATTCAGAGCTGTGTGATAAAGTTGCCTCTTGGGAAGAAAGAGGAGTGAAAATAAGTTCTAACTGGCTCATTCCTGTATAATTATGGACTTGTGTTGTTAGCTTGTTCAAAAACCTTCAGAAATGGTGTGTATGAAGTAGTCTTGATGCAAAAGGGTTGTTGAATGAATAGATAATAATGCCTATATTCTTTCCAATTTATATTACAAATACACTTGGTAAACTGCTTTTCCTCTCTCCACTACCCAGCCACCAGCTCTTGCATTTCCCTTTGAGTTACCATGACAATTCCAATTCACTTCTGTAAGGTATTTAGCATATAAATCATGTTCTTTCTATAACTCTCTCCTGTTCTCATTTTAAGCACCAATTTACTATCATATTTAATATATACATTATTCATTTCTAGCTGTGTGTTTTGAGCCCCAAGGCTTCTTCCTTTTGTTTTTGCCAGATTGTTTCAGCACCAGAGAAACTGAGCACTCAATGCTGATATTGGCAGCAGTAGCTTTTCCTTGCCTCAGACTGATTATAACCAACTCCTCAAGGTCTGTATGACAAAGAGGCTGCTGACATAACCATTGATTGCTCTGTTTCTCTGATGCCAAAGCAATCTGTTAAATCATTGCAAAATTGATTTTTGCAACTTGAAGCTACAAGGATACAATTGGTTTCTAAGCTTCCACATCAATCAGATATTTTAAAAATTGTTAGTGAGACCAGGTTTAATTCGTGGATGTGCCCACCCACATGATTAAATGATGTGTTCTCTCTATTTACATACATTTTTAATTGAGAATTATGTAAGACGTACAGAATAAAAATGCAGGGAGGTATATTATACTGTGTAGGCTACTTCAAGTAAGTTACGTGTGAGTCATCTCAGAGCAGTTACTATAGCAAATTTCTAAGCAATACTCGACTGATGAAGAGAATATGTTCTTTTGGTCATTTCAAGCTTGTAAAATCCCAGAGGTATTTTCTTGACCAGCTTCTAAATTGGCAAGTTAAGTTTTGCTGAGGATCTGCTGCTTTCAGTAGTTCCAGTTGAGTAAGATATTATTCTGTGGAGTTATTAGGGCTTCAACAGTTATCACCCATCCACATTTCCTATGAAAGCTTATAATAGGTCACCAGACTTTTAGCTCTCAAATGCACACCACCACATAATTAACTTTGTTATAAAGATGTATGAACAAATTCCTACAAGTGTCATGTTATATAAATGTCTAATAACTATGTTGTACATCTGAAACTAATGTAATACTGTATTTCAACTATAATTGAAAAATTAAAAAATATTTTAAAAGTATTTTTAGGCTTTGGAGAACACAAATAACTTCATGATATTGAGGAGTATGAAATTTTGTTATTTTTTAGTAATTATCATACTATCATCATGCACGTTGGAAATAGGAATTTATTGCTTTGTGGAGATTTTCCACATGTGCATAAATAAGGAATTGAAAGTAGTCACATGGTGGAAAGGAAAACTTTTGACAGCTAGGAAATGAAGTTAATTTATTTCAAAATTTGGATACCAAAACCAACAGATGTTAGTTGTGTGGCTGGTTTTAGAAAACATTAAACTAAAAGAAGTAATGAAAAACACATACACAAATTGACTTCCTAGTGATTTCTGCATGGGTTCTTTTTTCTAATTAATTTACTTTTAATGGTTTTGTGATATAACTGATATACATAGCAGAGACTCTTGTATAAGGGTCTAATACTTCATGATGTTTTAAGGTCAACTATACTCATTGCCATTATGTTCACCAGGTAAGGGAGTGCCTTAGTTCTATTGAGAGACAGCTGTGGAAATACTGAGTGAGAGGGACTTGGAATCTGGTGGTCAGAGTTCATGTTCTGTTGCTGTGACCTTGGACAATCTACTTTATGGGAAACCAAGCTCAAACAGGTGGTTATGATGATTTACAGAGAGATAATGTTTGTGAAAAGCTTTGTAAATGATGGAAGTATTATATAAAGTTTAAATAATAAGCATAATAGCAATATCTGAATACCTTACTATATTATAGGGTTTAGCCAAATTCTTTGTCTTGGCCAAACTTTATCAGTTTGTTGTTATTGTTCTTTCTCAGCGCATCTTATCATGATAAGAAACAGCTATATACTTATTTTATCAGCTTTATTTGAGAGCCAATTGCTGGTGAACCAAAAGATCTGAGGTTTTGCCTCCTTTAAATCAACACTGTTTTTTCTATGTCAATCTCTTAATTTACTGGTGAATCACGAGACCATTACTTTTATTTTTGCCAAATATGAGTTAAAAATTGACACATATATGTCTAAGTTAAATGTGTGCCTCAATCATTTTACCTTTTGCAAACCAAATAACATTTTTTAAAGTTTTTCTAAAGGATGAATACTATTTTATTTTTCATGAATTTACAAATAATTTTATCTGAGTGTGATAAATGAACACTATCCGAAATGAACAAACCTTTCATCATCACTAACCAAGCTATGTGTTTTTAATCTGAAGATAATTCAATGTATTTTATATTTTTAAACTTTGACTAAACCAATACAACCCAGGGCAGTGAAACTCAGTTTTCAAATCAGATATTACTATTAGATGGTATAGTCAAAGAATGCCATCTCACACTCATATTAGTAATGTAGAGCTAGTCATTTTCCTGACACACTTTTAAAAATATTTTATTGTATCATTATGGTAATTTTTATTTTAATTTTTCCATTCCATATAGTTTCCTTATACTCTCCTACCCCAGTAATCACCACACTGTTGTCTGTTTGTGTGCATCCATGAGTCCTTTTTTTATCCTTTTGCTCAATCCCTCAAACCCCTAACCACCCCTGCCCCGCCTTAACTGTCATCCTGCTCTTCATCCATGACTCTGCCCCTATTTTGCTTGTTAGTTCAGTTTGTTAGATTCCACATATGAGTGAAATCATGGCATTTGTCTTTGTGTGACTGGCTTATTTCACTTAGCATAATGTTCTCCAGGTCCATCTATGCTGTAGCTTTTGGAGAAGGCTATTGCTGGAATTTTGTCCAACAGAATTTTAGTACATGTAAATAAGCACATAATAGCATGAAGATGGCTTTTATTATGACATTTATAGATTCTTTCATTCACAGGCACCACTTGCTCTTTCTTTGTCCTCTTTCATCACTTAAAGCAATAGCTTTATCTTCTGATTTACCAGCTGTAGGGGCTCTTTATGTACTGTTTGGTTATGTCTGTATTCTTCTGCAACCTCCTGTTTAATGGCATTGATTTTAGCTGTACTTAGAGTATTTTCTTCCACAATGGCTTTATGTCAGTCTTCAATATTGTTCCTTTTACAAACTTTCCTTTTCTGAAGGAGGATACAAGAGAGAAGTTTGAGGGAAGCCATGGGAACCATTGCTGGCCTATCTATCCTTTGTTTTGTTAGTTTCCAGTCAAGTGACTTTATAAGAATAGCATAAATACATTCCCCTTGTCTATTTAATGTGAGTCCTTAGAAACGCGACTTGGTGATTGATTGACTTGTATTTCAACCAATCATCCAGTAATTCCTAGACCCCTGAGATTGTTGTCTTAGTGGCTCTTGATATCTTTTGTAGTACCTAATTCTGGGTACTGACAATCCATTCTAGTGTTTACAATTTGTGATGGATTTAAGTCAAAGCAAGACCTTCACTTTTGCTTTGCCTTTTGTTATTTTGGTCACAGTAATCATGACCTCCATAAATAAGCTTTCAAAATATTAATTTTATTTCTCTATTTTGTGATTAAAGTATATTGAAAGGCAACCATTTATTGATGAGGAGCCACTTGTATTTAACTGAAGTTTTGTGATTGTTGCAGGTATGCAAGGGAATTTGAGTTGTTAAGTTAAAGGATTAATTCTCCTTTAACAAGAATGTTGCATGCAACCTCCTTTCACTGGGCCTATCTGTGTTAGAGAGGAACATATGGTTGGGGAAGCCCACTTACATGTCAGCCTTTTAACCTTTGATCTACATGGCTTGGAGACCAACCAGGTGAGGCTTTGAGATCTACCAGTAGATCACCAATAGTTGTTGAGGACAGCCGACCTAGGCTGACAGGACCATAAGATGTCATCTTAGAAAGTTGTCATTATTAGTATTATTAATGACTAAACATCACACTAAGAAATAAAAAGCAGCAGAAAAGCTACAGGGAAATAAAAAGGGCACACTGACTCATTTTGTTCTACCTTAGCAGTTGCTCTTCTCCGTAAGAGATTGTGATTGATGATCCAAGCTGGATGTTATAATATCCACCTGTAAGTGATGACTAAGATAATACATCCAGAAACCTTTATCATTCTCTTCTTAACAAAGGGTTCAGCCAAAATTTATCCTTAAAAATATTTGAAAGTACTTTAAAGGACTGTTCTTGCTTTCTTTTTAAAAATTGTTCTCATTTCAATGAAACTGTGTAGCCTAGATTGAGTGCGTCAGCAAAGGAGTCGTGAAACTCCTGAGTGGTAAACCATCAAAGCTTGAAATTACAGATAATAAAGTGGATTAAAATTATAGGATAATTTAAAGTGTAGAAAAACTTAATAAGAGAAGAAATGACTGTTGCAGAAAATTTAAAGATAATGGTAATGATTCAAAAAACAAAAAAGAGAATGATGGACTATAGAGGAACTAGAGATAGACATTTATTGCCATATCCATATATATATATATATATATATATATATATATATATATCTCCAAGAATAGATGGAAGGAAATGAAATTGTAATTTTTCTTCTTATCTACCCATCTCCCCACAATTTTTCTGGATTGGAGAAGAGAAATGATTATTCAAAATGAGAGAAAAAGAAATGAAGCATCTTAAAACTGTCAGAATTCAAGGATTACAAACTAGATTGTGAAGAGACTTTGCAATCATTTCTTTGAATGAAAAGATATTAAAATGGAAAATTAAGGAAGTAGGGGGAGATATGAAAACTAAGGGACAGAGGGTGGGATGGGTAGAAAGCAGTGGTAACTGGCATATCATGGGGCAACATGGTGGTGAGAGTAAGCAAGGGAAGACAAATTAACACCTCCAAAATTATTGTTAGATAACATGGATTTATAAGTCCTCTGAAACTTTTGGGCTGATTCAAAACTTTATACTGCTAAAAAGCTGAGAAAACTTACCTCTGAAGTTTTGAGCTCTTGTTTTGGGCTCATAGGAAAACTAAACTCTCAATTGGAATCTTAGTTAAAGGCAATCTACCCACCTCTGCAGTACTCATTTAGCATAGAGCAGAGCAAGCACTGAATATGGATTAAGTAACTTAGTCTAATGATTCAACCCACTATTAATGAAAATGTGTGCCTTTTTGTGACTGCCTTAAGTGATGAATAATGAACTGCTTTATCTACCTCTCTATGTACCTTCATATCTAGTTACAGTTAATTGATTTTAGGCACATTTAGAAATAAGTGATTCTGGTTTTTGGACTGTTTTATCCTTGAGTCTTTTGCTATTATTACTTCACAAGTATGAGCCATTTGATTTGTGACACAGCTGTAGAGGGGAGATTCCACTTATAATTTGGGAAGACAAAGCTAGACCGGTGAAATGGCAGTGTGTGGATACAGTTTAGAGCTTTTGATTTCCTTTGAAAATTGGCACTTGTCAACAAATATTTATTGAGCACATAATGTAGATTAAACTTTTAAAAAGCGTGTAAAGTTTTGTGTATAATTTTTAAAAACGTACAACACATTCATTTTTGCCAATTTATAGAGTGTGAAGTAGCAGGTACAGTGCAGTTAAGTGATTTTCTTCTATGATTCTGCAAGTAGAGGAAAGAAGTTAAGAGGTCAAAGTTATGAATAAACCAGGTGTCCCTACATTCAAATTAGTATTTCCTCTGATGCCTGTCTGCTTCTAACTTCAGCATCCACTCTTTAAATCAGCTCAAGGACTATAGTCATGAAAAAGATAAATAAAATCTAGAAAAGAATTAAGTATTTTATCTATCCCCCAAACAACAGTTCCTTCTAAAACCACAGTAGTCTCTGTTAGTCTGGATACCCAAAGCCAACTAAAAGGAATGTTTGAATCTCATCCATTACCCAAATAGAGAAACTCGTAGAATACATGTATGCACTGAGCTTATTGGGATAAAAGTTTGATTCAGGCAACTTGTGTATTGTCAAACCATAGCTTACACTAGACTTTCAGCTTCTATTGAAAATCTAAGACACTTGACCAATTGTGGGAATGTTTCTTAAAAGGAGACAGTAACATTTGCCTTCATGGCCATAATCTTCCCCAAGAATGTTGAATAGGTTATTATTTTAAAGACGATTTGGATTTAAGTAAGTGCATGCATCAGTAAATGATTCCACATAGCCTGAGTTTAGTGGAGAAAAAAACATTACTCATGTATGCATTAGCATTTTAATTTTTACTGCAGCAATACATCATTCCTTTTTCCAGGTGCTAAGAAATGCTGTTGTAAAATGCATTCCAGATCTCAGGTAAAGACCCATGGCAGGCTTTCAAGAAGCAACTCATTTAAGAATGACCATCAGCTAAAAGCCGAGGGACATATGTTTCATCATCTCCACCTATTTGTTCACCTTCTCCCACAATAATTGATGCCTTTTGCTTCTTCTGTGTGATTGCTTATTGCAATTTTTGATGCAGTGTTTGGGCAGTATTAGGCAGATTGGCAGGAAGAATTCTGACACCTTTAACTGACTTCTATGACTCAGAACAAACAAGTGGCATTGCTTATAGCAGCTGCAAAGGATGTTTGTTCATTTAGTCTCTGACATGGTGGACTGTGAATGAATGCGTAGGTGTGAATATGAGGGAGAAAAGAGACTTAGAGACAGAAAGGGAGATGGAGAGTTAATAGTGATTCATGGCAAGTATAAACACAGGTAATTTTAAAGCAATTGGTGACAGTCTGTAAAATAAGGCCATTAAACATCACTAAGGAGAAATTGCTGTGTTTAACATTACGAAATATTTTTCCTTCAGAAATCCTGTTCGGATGATTTGTATGATTTTTCATTTTTGAATTTCTATGATAGATTTTATGTAAACCAGAGTTTAAGGTAGAAAAACTGAGATAATAAATATAAAAAGAAATAGAACCTTTTTCTTCTACCATTTGAATTATTAACATCAGAGAGAAAATGCATTTTATTCACTTGAACAAAAAATGCTTTCAGAATGGTATTTACGGGAAATAATTAAACATACTTGAACTTTAGTGCTTTCAAATAAGCATATGAGCAATTCTCAAATAAGTTTGGATTTATCCATGGTATTAACATTTTAAAATGCCATCCCTAGCATGTATGTAAGTAAGTCACTGACTGTAGTCTAATGATGTTATTAGTGTAGCAGGGAATGGATCTCTGCCAGGGCTATGTGGAGAGGCCTGGCTAGGCATATCTCCCTTTGGCTTTTACCTGCAAAGCACATCACTAATTGGGTACTGCCAGGAGTGTGGGACTGAAAGGGGTACTGAACTGAGAGTGTCCACTTGTCCCTAAGTGCTAACTATTGTGATCCTTTTACTGCTTTACTCGTTCTTTCAATTTATACAAAGAGCCTGTGACAGAGGCCTCTTGAGTATATGTACATGATTCAGAAAGCAGGCTTTTTGGTCTGGCACTTAAGCGCTTTCCAAACTGGGAGAAGCACAAACTAAGGAGGGGAAGACAGGGAAAAGATGGCCCCTGGCAAAGTTTAATAAACTCTAGAGAGCCTTTACTTTCTGTGACTGAATCTGATAGGGGATGGAGCTTGGTAGGTAAGAATAAAAAGGAAAGAAAAAGGAAACTGTGTGGCTGTTATCAGTCTGCAGCAGAAGCTCAAGGGATTCTGGTTAGCATCTACAGAATGATTTAAAGAGTACTAGAGAAGGCCACAAATATCACTCTCAAAAAGTCTCTCATAGTACCTGAAGGTGAAGTCTCTTATCACAGTCCCAATATGCTACCTTACAGAAGAAATTCATTAGGTTTTTATCATCTGTTAATATCTTAACAAGGGCTATTTTCTTAGATTACTTTCAAGTGCCTAGTAAGTCCTTGAGAGGAGGAAACACAATGTAGGTGAGAGTTGCTAGTGAAAAACAGGAGGAGAAAGATCCAGAGCATAGATGGAAACTCCAACCAAACACTTTTGGATAGGGAATTTGGGCATTTGAGGAAATAATAGAAAGATAGCAGAGGTCTAGGCAGGGGCTGGAAGAGAAGAGACAGAAAAAAAAAAACAAAACAAAACATAAATAGAAAGCCAAAGAAAAATCTCCTTTCCCTGTCCTCTGTTCATGGTGTCCCTGCCCCCCCATCCCCCTTTAGCCTTTGTTTAGTAGAAGATGCCTGTGGTAATGAAATAAGACATTTAATAACCAGAGGGCATCTTCTCTACCTTTTTGGTCCTTTTCTTTTCAGGTTTACAGAGAATAAAAACCAGCCTGACTCACACATTGTTCTTTCCTGTGGACTTTGTTTTGAGTATAGAGATGAGGAGAAAGGTTTTGAAAAGAGTGGAATGTAATATCAATTAACTGGTAACAATTTTGTGAAAAATTTTGGGTTGGTTAACAGACTTCTTTGTGAAAATCCACATGTAAGAAAGCTTATGGAGTGATGAGAAACTCTTTTGTCTCTAATGTGTAGGTGGTTATGAAAGTTGAGGGGGAAAATATCAGCTTCAACCCAGGGAAATGAGTCAGTAGGAAATCAATCAGCTTGCAGAAATCCTTTACAAGGAATCTGGCTGTGAAAAA
The DNA here is from genome assembly GCA_004026585.1 of Noctilio leporinus. Classification (NCBI taxonomy): domain Eukaryota; kingdom Metazoa; phylum Chordata; class Mammalia; order Chiroptera; family Noctilionidae; genus Noctilio; species Noctilio leporinus. Next base: position 49,664 of record PVIW01009369.1, read on the forward strand.
GAGTAACATTGATAAAAAGCTAGAAATTGTATACCATGAGACATATTAGATTTTTTAACCCCTGACCACCCTTATTTTCAGGAATGAATTAATAAGTAAATAAAAAGACATTGCCTTTGTATGGTCTTGAACAGAGTAGCTACACAGATAGGAGACAGAGACAAAAGCATTCCTGGTGTTTTGTTAAAATGCAAGTCTTCATCTCTCTATTAAAATGGCTCTTTAGCTTATTTTCTTTTTGGAAATAGCATTTTGTTTACTTTAAGGCTTGGTAAAACTAGAGGGACTCTAATGAAAATGAGCCTCAATAATCAACAACGTGGAGACTGGGCCCTAACACAATTAAGGCTACTCTATTTAAAGAAGAGAGGATAAAGGACAATGTAATAGTTGTCTGCAAAAACGGTTTATATAGATAAAAAGAGAGATGCTGATCGCTTGTCTCCTTTGACCATGAAATAGTTTTTAGACAGAAAAATATCAACTTAATTTTAAAGCATAATAGATCTTGATTTTTCCAAAAACAAGTTTTTGAGCATAAGGTTCTTAAACAAATGTATCAGGACAATAATGAGCAAAACTAACAACAAGCAAAACAGAACCAAGTATATGAATACAAGGAATAGGCCTTCAGTGGTCAGGGGAAAAGGGGTTGGGGGGAGAGGGGAGGCAGAGGCAAGGAAGGGGATCAGTTTAGACAAGAACCTAGGATAAAGGAACCATGGACATGGATAACAGGTGGGATTGACTTTGGGGGAAATGGGTGGGTGGGGAGGGGGACAGAGGGGAGCAAAAAGGGGATGGATGTAATACAACAACAATAAAATTTAAAAAATGTATGGCAATGAAATGTATGTGAGAAAGGTTGAGGAATCTCTAGTAAGAGTTCTTGAGGAATAATCATAGACATATAGGAATTTTCTGTATAAGATTGTTCATACCTATGGAGTTCTATGCAGCATAAAGAAAGAACTTTTAACATTTGCAATAGCATAATGGAACTAGAGTATCATGCTTAGTGAAATAAGCCAGGCAGCAAAAGACAAATACCATATATTCTCACATAATACAGGAAACTAATGAATGAAACAAACAGACGAGCAGAATGGAAAAGACATGGAAAAAAAAAAGAGCAGAATGTTGGTGACTAGGGAAGAGGGGGAGGGGGAGGAGGGAAGGGAGAAAGTGGGTGAAGGGTTCAGTCGAGGAGATACTGTGAAGGACCCATGGACATGGACAACGAGATGGAGATTACGGGAGAGGGGACAGGGAGGGTGGGGCAGTGGAGAGCAATGGAAAAAATGAAACAATTCTAATACAACAACAATAAATAAAATTTTAAAATGATTGTTCATAACTTTTTATTATAAAGATATTTTAAAATAGTCAAAAAGAACAATGATACCTTTTAGGGAATTATTTGCTTTTTTAAATTTACCTGTATTATCTAATACTATAATGAACAGTGTATTTTTAAATAATGAGATGAAACTTATTAAAAGTGTTAATGTGGAGAAATGAAGGAATTATCTCTATTTCCTATAGGTTAGACATTTCTATTTTCCTACTAAAATCTGTTTTACATTTTTCTCTAGTTTCTCTTTCCATCTGACTTTTTCATTCTGCTAAGATTTTAGAAATGTACTCAATGAACATTTTTAAGTGTCACTGTACTATATCAACTACATAGATATTAATATGACTAAGGCACAGTACTTACCTTCACATTACTTAGTCTATGACAGAGACAGAGAAATGAATGAAACAATGGGGTAACTTATAGCAAAATTATGAATAGGCTGTTATGGAAGCTCAGAGGAAGGAAGTCTTGGAGGGGTACTTAAGATCAAATCTGCAATTGTCAATCTGGGTGAGATAAGTAGGAAATGTTCTAGGTAAAATGAAAGAATTGAGAGCACTTTAGGCACAGGAACCACTTTTTGCAAAAGCACAGAATTATGGAAGGGCTGACCAGGACTAAGGAATTGTGAAAAGTTCAGTGAAAAAGGAAGAGTCAAGGTTGATGACTAGGAATCTGGTTTAGGACCACAGGATGTTGGTGAGTGTATTTACTGATAATATAAACAGTGTGGGAGGATCAGTTCTAGAATTTTGTGTTTGGGAGTGGAGGTTGAAAAATTCAGCTTTAGATATGTTGAATTAGAGTAGCCTGAGGGAAGGTTAAGTGAATACATATAGTTTAGAAATTTGTGACATATTAGTGTATAGGAATAAGATCACATGGAGAAGAAAGTATAAATTGAGAAAGTCAACAGCTGAGGGTAGAACACTAGGAAACAGCAATATTTAAGAAATTTTAGAAGGAAGTAGAGTTCCCCCCAAAAAAGACAATGAAGCAGTAGCTACACAGATAAGAGGAAAAGCAGGACAGTGTCTTAGAAACCAAAAGGATAACAGGCATTTTGATAAGAGGGATAGATCAACATAACCATTGGATTGGGCAATAAATTGGTCATTGGAGACTGTAGCAATTCCCAAGGAACAGTGAAGTGGAAACAAGATTATAGTAAGATGAAGGATGAATAATATGTGGACATTGAACCAGTGGATGTAGACAACTCTTTAAGTAAACTTGGTTATTATGTAGAATAATAATAGTTATTGCAATAACTAAAGGGGACATCTGATTAAAAATAAAGAGGACCATATTTTTGGTTTTTTTGATAACTGTTTCTTTTTTTACATTTTATTGTTGTTGTATTACACCCATCCCCTTTTTGCTCCCCTCTGTCCCCCTCCCC
>PVIW01009370.1:0-52411 GCA_004026585.1 Noctilio leporinus
CTTTGCAACAACATGGATGGAACCGGAGAGTATTATGCTTAGTGAAATAAGCCAGTCAGTGAAGGACAAATACCATATGATCTCACCCATTACAGACAATAATGAACAAAACTAACAACAAGCAAAACAGAACCAAATATATGAATACAGTGAATAGGCCTTCAGTGGTCAGGGGGAAGGGGGTTGGGGGGAGGGGAGAGGAAGAGGCAAGGAAGGGGAGCAGCTTAGACAAGAACCTAGTATAAAGGAAACATGGACATGGATAACAGGTGGGATTGACTTTGGGGGGAATGGGTGGGGGGTGGAGGGGGACAGAGGGGAGCGAAAAGGGGATGGATGTAATACAACAACAATAAAATAAAAAAAATATTAATTTGCCTCTTAGCTCTAATTGTTTAACATTTATTTTCTAAGAGGATATTCAATTTTTTCTAACATCATCTATTATACAATCCATTCCTTTTTTCTACTTACTCAAAATGAAAGTAAACTTTCATACACAAATTTTTCTTTCTTGACTCAATTTTTCTACTGATCTTTCCATCTCTAAGTCAAAAGTACACTGTTTTAATTATATAGATATCTGGAAGGGTAAGTGCCCCTCTATTATTCTTCTTTCAGAAGGTATTCTTAATATGTGGAATTTAATGAACAAACTCAACTAACAAGCAAAATAGAGACAGACTCATAGAGAGCAGGCTGACAGCTCTGGGGGTGGCACAGGTTAGGGAGTGGACATGGAGAATAGTGAAGTGATTGTAGGGGGAGTGGGGATAAGGACAGATAAATGGTAATAGAAAAAATACAATTAAATATTTTTAAATGAAACCATAAACCAACAGAAGCCAAAAAATTTATTGTGAAAATTTCAAGTCTGAATTCCCATCCCCAACACCAGATCCAAAAATTATCAAGATTTTGTCACATTTGTTCTATCTATCCCTTTTAATTCTTTTATTCCTTTGCTGAAACATATTAAAGCAGATACCACATATTTTGTCATTATATCTCTAAGTTTTACAGAGTGTATTTCTTATTATAAGAAAGACATTTTCATATTTAAGCACAAGTGCCATAACATCTATTGAAACTAACAGAAATTTTATTTCTTAGAAATTTGTATCCCATAAACAAATGCCTCTCATAGTTTCAAAACTTCTTTTTACAATTGATTTGTTTGAATAAGATCCAAATAAGTTCAATACATTACATTTGGTTGTTATATTTCTTAAATCTCTTTTATTGGACAGCAGTTGCCCCTTCTTTTCCTTTCCCTCTTTCCTTCTTTCCTTCTTCCCTCCCTTTTCTCTCCTTTTCCTTCCTTCCTTCCTTCCATCCATGTATCCATGCCACTGACATGATGAAGAAGCCTAAGCATTTCTATTTCTTGTTTTCTCCTCATTTAACCTTTTCTTCTTTCTCCCATATTTCTTATTAAAAAAAAAAAAAAAAAGCTATGGTAGCTTGATTGGATTCAGGTTCAATTTGTTTTGGCAAGAGCACTTGACATGCAAGTGATAGTTACTTTTAAGTGTCATCTTGGCTAGGGCATAGTATCTATACTTATATTTGATTAAGTGTTATTCTAGATGTTTCTGTTGAGATAGTTTTAAGATGAGATTAACATTAAAAATCGAAAGATTAAAGCAGATTATCCTCCATAATGAGTGGCCCTCTTCCAATCAATTGTAGCCCTTCATAAATAAACAAAACAAAAACAAAAAATACAACAAACAAAAAACCCATCCTATCTCCCTCAAGGAAAAGATTATACTTGCTGACTGCCTTTGGACATTGCTGAAATATCAACTCTTCCCTGCGTGTCCAGCCTGCAGATTTTGGACTTGCCAGTCTGCTCAATCACATGCACCAATTTTTTAAAATAAATCTCTTTTCTTGTCTTGCCTCTTCTTTTCTCTTCTTTCTACCTCTCTCACCCTACCCAACCTTCCAGTTCTATTTCTCTGGAGAACCCATACACTTCATTTTGCATAACATTTGGAGGCCCACACTCTGTTTGCCCCACTTTAGGTATGCTGATGGATAAGCAGAATCAAGTGTTGACAGCCTGGATTTTGCATTCTAAAATTCTGCATCAAAATGTTATCTGATGCAGAGGTTCTCAAAGTATGGCCCTTAGACCAGCAACATCAACATCACCTGGAAATTTGTTACAAATGCATATTCTTGGCTGCACCCTAAACAATTTCCCAGGAGGATCTGATGTGCACTGAAATCTGAGAACCAAAACTCTAATGGTTTCATCCATTAATGAACAGTGGCTGAATCAATGATTTCATTAGACACTGCAAAAGAGTGACTTTATAATTCTACTATTCATTCCACATTGTTAGTTGAAATAGTCCTAAAAAAAAGATCTTTCTCATAAATTGGTGTTACTTGGTTATTTTGCAATGCAGTTAATACAAAAAGGAACGATTAATTGCTAATTTTTTTCTTTTACTTGCTATTATTTTCAACAATTAGGTGGTACCACAATGATTTCCAGTGCCGTTTGATGAATATTTAATTTTTCCTTTTCCACTTTAACTTTGTCTTACATATCATGAGCTTGTAACTTTTTATATATTCAATATGTTTTCATCAATTGAATTTAGTATTCTTTTTGATGCTTAAATTGAACCACAATTTATTCAATGAGAGACCCTTCATGTTGGCTCCTGTATCCTCTTGACAAGACTCTTTAGTCTTTGATAGGTTCTTTGCTTTCCTGGCACAACAAAATATTGCAGGCTCATCTGTATATTTTCTCAGGCCTAAATCCTCTGTTCTAAGAATCATAAGAAGACCATAATCTGATACCCCAAACAGCCTTATTCTTACAAATTTTCCCTTTCAAATAAATCAGCTTTTAACATTAAGTAAAATTCCTTTAATCTGGGAAGAACTGAAATATCTATTTTATTGATCTGTCTCATCTAGGAATATGGAACTGTCTCCTTTGCTCTTAATGTTCTTCAGGAATGTCTCAGTTTTCTTTTGGAGGCATTAACATTTCTCAGGTTTATTCTTAATTATTTTGCAAAGTTCTCTAATGATTTATGATTTATTTAAACCTTCTAATCATTTCTAAAGGCTTTTTTATTAAATTCCTTAGACTTAACTATTAAGCAAATGTTTAAAAATAATAGTTGTTTTTACCTTTCTAATACTTACATACAATTTATTTTTCATATGTTATTAGCTAAGGTCCCCTCCGGTACAATATTTAATAATGGAAGCTTAGATATGTCTACTGCCTTTCACCAGTCAGGAAGTCTGCTCCACCTCTGTGAAGCCCCCAGTGCACCAGGTATGACAATTAAATTCTGGGACTGGTGATTTGAGATGCAGACCAGGCAGAAAGCGGTAAAGGAATCTTCGTACTCCACTGGGTTGGGGGGTTTTTCCTAGTCCTCGCGTCAAATGAATATATAAAAACCTGCAAGATCATTATATGTAAGACAAAGAATGAAAAAAAAAATACTTTTTGAACACCACTGGAAATAAGGCAACAACTAATTATTTCACATACACATATAGATACAAGTACAGACTCATACCCAATTCAGTCTATGTAATTTTTGTCCTGTCAAAACTAAATATATAGTATTGTTCCGTAAAGAATATCATAGCACTGCATACACATTTATAAATTAAGGAGAAAAGATAGCTCTTTTTTTGGCAGGAATGTGGCATTTTTATTGCAAAAGGATCAAGGCATATTGTACTTCAGGACCCCAAGTGCTACAGACAAAGCCTTTGAATTACTCACATGGACTTGTTGTCCTCAAAGAAGGTAATTTGGATAATGATCCTTCCTTAAGTAGGCCCCCAGCAATAAACCTTATTTTCTGCTTCTTGAGTCTTCAGCCTCATATTCTATTGATCTCAAGCAATTAAAAGTTCTTACAATAATTGAGATTATGTATGAAAGACCTCCACACTATTTTTGACATAATACCTTCATTTATTCTCCTTCTACCAAACTACCCTCTAGGTGAACAGAAAAGCCAAATTCTATGTATTTGTTTATATATATTTTTATTTTTCATCTACTTTCTGTCTTTATAATTGTGCTAATTCTGGACAATTCATACAAATGGAGTCATCCAATATATCACCATTTGTGTCTGGCTTCTCTCTCTTAGGATACGTTTTCAAGGTTAATAATCCATGCTATGGCATGTCTGAGTATGTACTTCATTCATTTTTTGACTAAAAAATATCCCATTGAATGGATATACCAATTTGTTTCTTCATTCACCAGTTAATTAACTTTTTTTTCTAATTTTTGGTTCTAATGAAAAATGCTGTGATGAATATTTGTGAACAAGTTTTTATGTAAATATTTTTTCTTGGGTGTATACCTAGGAGTAGAATTGCTGTGAAATTTTGAGGAACTTCCACTCTTTCTCAAAGCAGCTACATTATTTATCATTCCCATTAGCAATAGATGAGGTTTCCATTTTTCCCACACCTGGCCCAAACTTGTTATTGCTGTCTTTTTGGAATTCGGCCATCATGAAGTGGTATCTCATGTGATTTTGATTTGCATTTCCCTAAGGACTAATGCTGTTAAGCAACTTTTCCTGTGATAATTGGTCATTTGTATATCTTCTTTGGAAAAAATTTTCAAATCTTTCGCCCAATTTTTAATTACATTTTCCAATTTCTATTTAACTTTTGAATTTCAATGAAAATGCATTCCATATGCTGTTTTCAAAAAAATTTCATTAATATTTTTGGGTGATTATTGTTTAATAACATTTTATAGGTTTCAGGTATCTAATTCTATAATACATCATTTATTCACTGTGTGGAATTTCCTAAAAATAAAATAAAAAAGGAACTGCCTCATGACCCACTACCTTCCTACTTCTGGAAATATATCTGAAGAAATTAAAACACTGATTCAAAAAGATTATTTGCATCCCTGGGCTCATTGCAGTTTTATTTAGAATAGTCAAGATTTGGAAGTAACCCAAGTGTCCATCAGTAGATGAGGGGATAAAAAAGTTATGGTACATTTACACAATGAAATACCACTGACTGTGAAAAAGAAGGAACTCTTACCTTTAGTGACAGCAGTGAATGGAGCAGGAGGAGAGTATTATGCTAAGTGAAATGAGCCAGTAAGAAAAAGGCAAATACCATGTGAATTTACTTGAATCTAATGAACAAAATAAAACAAAATAAACTAACAGAACAGAGACAGACTCACAGATATAGAAAATACACTTGACACCTATCAGAAAGGAAGGAGTTTGAAGTGCTGGGTGAAGAAGTTGAAGAAATAAAGCAAAAAAAAAAAACAAAACAAAAAAACAAACTTGTGTATTCTTTATTCTTGCTCAGTGATGAGTATTTTTCAGAAACACCTGTTAAATGCTATTCAAGTTATAAATTTTAAAAATCCATGTTATATTCATTTTAAAGAATTACTCTTTGAGTTAACAAGTAATAAATAATAATGTCCTAAACTTATTATCATCCATATCATATTTAAATCCAAATTTGACTTAAGTGTCCACGATGATAAGAAGTAAAGAAGTTAATATCAACAATAATTAGTTAGTAAACACTTATTGCCAGATGGGACACAAGGCACTGGTGATGATGACAAAAGAAAAGTTAAAACATTTGATTTACAGTAGTGTCTCATATATTCTTTACCAAAAATCCTGATGTTATTATTATATATGCAAATTAGATAACTATGGCCCCTTTCCTCCCATAGTATCCTCTACTTTAAAATCAGTAAACATGTTATTATAAACAGTGTGATGTACATTAACAAAGGGAGCACCTGGTAGTGAAAGCTGCCTGGCGCAAACTTGGTGCTTCAGGTATGACTTCCTGGGGGAAAATATACAGGTCAAGTCATGAAAGATCAATAGAAGTCATCCAGGCCAGATGAGGATGAAGGTGCATATGAACAGTATGGATTGCAAGACAAGGAAGTGTAATGTAATGGTGACTGGAAGACAGACAGACATTACCATTTATTAAAGGAAATGAAGATGTTCTGTATGCCCATATACTGGAGTTTAATAGAGTATACAGGGGAACAGGGTGCTATATGCTAGAGAAATACTCAAAAGGCAAATCACTGTTTCATAAGCCACGTAGGAGGATTTATCCTTGTGCAATTAAATGGCTTTCAGTAAAGAATGGCATGATCCAGTTTAGGCTTTAGAATTTACTGGGGTTGCACAGTGGAGAAGGGATAAGAGGGAATAAGACTAGAGCAAAAAAAAATCCATTAGGAACCTATTTTAGTGAACATGGCAGGAGAATATGGTGACTTGAACTAACAAATGGTAAGAAACGCTGCTATTTTATAGAAGGTTATGTAACAGAACTTTCTGACTTATTAGATTCATTCATTCATTTAACTGATATTTATTGCACTTACTAGGTACCAGGCTCTCTTCTAGGTACAAGGAATTATGCAATAAAGAACAAAGATAATGTACCTGCCCTTCTGGAACAAAAGAAAGAAGAAGAAGAAAGAAGAGAATAAAGAAGAAAGAAAAAAGAAGGAAGGAAGAAGGAAGAAGAAGAAGAAGAGCTAAAGAGATAACAGCTATCAGTTCAGCATCACCCACCTCTAGCATTAATTTCTTCCCAGATACAACCAAACAATTGCCATTTCCCAACTCAATCATATCCTCTATTTTGGGCACTTTTTGTGACTTCCGGGGCTTAAGACTCTGCTTACGTATCATGCTCATTAGCTGATCACTTCATAATATTAGTACCTATGGAATCCTTATTCTAGCTTGTCTCTATTAGTTTCCTGAATGTTGATGCATCTTCCTGGACTTGTTGCTTATATATCATCAGAATACAACCACTGGGATACATCTTCCAGGCTGATAGATCGCCAGTCTTGTCATGACCTCTTGAACTAGCTGGCTTCTGACATTTTCATCTTCATTAACTACCCATCGCTTTTGACTACAGGTCCATTGACCATGAAAGTTGAATGTGTCAATATTACAATAGGGGCTCAACTCTTATCCAAAATACAGATGTTACTTAATAGTATCATTAGTCATTGTAATATTTTTATCATTCCTATCTAATGGATTAACACATATGATACCATTTATGACGCAAATAAGAAGATATTCAGGACAATTTAATATGATGAAAAAATCAAGAACCCAAATGATCTTTCTAGATGAGTACTTGAAGGAACTGTGAAAATAATTCCTGGTTGTGAGATGAATTAGGTCTAAAGATCTAATGTATAACATGGTGACATAATTGATAACATGATATTGTATAAATTGAAATTCACACCAAAAAAGAAAAATAAATATGTGAGGTGATGGATGTGTTATCTCAATAGAAGGAAATCTTTCATAGAATATGTGTGTGTGTGTGTTTATGTATGTATAAGGACTGTTCAGATAAAGTCCAGCCATTGTTAATATAATGAGAACAGTTTGTGTGACATTGATGTAACCTGGCAGTCAAGGAGAGTGGACTGGAATGCACATGTATGAACAGTGATGACTTCACTATACTAATTAGTTGGGGATGGTAGATGCTATTGAGTGAGCACATGCGCTGTGTGGCCCTCACATTCAAAATGACTAAGTAGAGCAACAAATCTGCATCAAATTTTGCATTACACTTAAACATCCCTCTGCAGAAATTTTTCAGATGATTCAGAAGGCCAAAGCTATGGGGAGCGACTGGAAGCTTCATCATAACAATGAGCCACTTATATATCACACCTGAGGAATATTTTTTTGCTGAAATATCAAATTACCCAGGTGACTCAGCCCCACAATAGCCCAGATTTGGTGCCCTATTTCTTGTATCTTGTATCTTCTTCAATAAATGCCTCTTTTTATCATGTTGGCATGGCTGGATACTTTCTGGACATATCTCACACATGAAATCATGTTGTACACATTAAACATTTACAATTTTAATTGTCAATACATCTCAAGGTGAAAAATATAAAGTTCACAAATAAAAACAGAAAACATTCTATAAAAGACTTTAGGAGATTAAATATTTAAAGGATGGCACATGGAGAAGAGAGGTTAGGATTATTCTGCATATCTTCAGCAGACAAATTTAAATGATTTAAAGAGTTTGCTGCCCTTAGTATTTAAGTGGATATTGAAAAAGAAAAGAGAGCAAAAGGAACCAGACACTGAGCTTAGTAAAATGGGAAGTATGAGGCTATCTCCTTCACCAGGAAGTTACAGCTTTTCACTCTCTAGGAGGTTATAACGTTGCTCCACCAAGGGATTAACACTCCTCCCTGTCCCCTACTGTACCAGATTGTTGGGCAGCACCTGGGGGGGTTTGGACCATAAAGACCCACCAGTCTAGCCCTGGCTGGTGTGGCTCAATGGATTGGCAGGCAGGCACTGGCCTGTGAACCCAAAGGTTGCTGGTTCAATTCCCAGTCAGGGCAAATAACCAGGTTGCAAACGAGGTCTCCAGCCAGGTCCGTAGCTAGAGGCAGGTGAAAGGCAATTATACATTGATTTCTCTCTCCCTTTCTTTCTCCCTCCCTTCCCTTCTATCTATAAATAAAATCTTTAAAAAGAAGAAAAAGAAAAAAAGGCCCATTAGTGTAACTAGGGGTGTAATCCCATCTAAAGTCAAAGTTTGGGAAATGTCTGGTCACTTTGAAAAGGTACCTGGTTTGTCCCAAGTGTAAAGTAATATAATTCCAGGAAAGAAAAAGCAAAGGGGTCCTCATTCTCTCTTTCTCTTTCTCTTTCTCTCCCTCACCCCCAATCTGGTGATGCACTTGTCCCATTTCTTTGTTTGCTCTCACATCCAGGAGCATGCACCATGTGACTCTAATGGCTACCGGGGCCTTTTGCAAATGGGTCAGGCTCCAAAAGGCTAAGGTCTCCTCCCTCTCTCTCTTGCCCACCCAGTAACGGACTTGTCCCATGCCCTTGAGCACTCCCTCTCCATAGCCATGTGGTCGCTGCAGCTGTACTGCCAGCAACAGCATGGGCCCTGCCACTGGTGTAGTAGCACTGAGATGGGCAGGCTCCAGAGGATCAAACTCTGGACAACAGCTTTTGTCTTGGCCTTGCTGAGGACACAGCTGGACTTTTCCATGGCAGGACAAAGGGTGAAGAGACACTGGAAACCCAGGGAGCAGCTTCTATTTCCACATGAATAAACCAAGCCACACCAGTCTTCTCTGTGCGTTGATACTTGAAATGCTTTCCTTATGATCCTGTGGAATTGCCTAATTTCCACCAATAACAAGTTGAGATCATTATTAGGGTTTGAACCTTGCAAATCTTTTAGTGATAATATGACTATTGATGCAAGTGCATATTCATTTGAAATATTTAGAAAATTAATTTCAAAATTTATATGGTGGCCATGATGTCAAATACAAGATTTATCTAAATATTTTGTCCTTGCCTCCTAGTCTTAGCATGGTAAGGACATCCAACCATCTTCATAATATTTGCTTTAAATATATATAGATTTTTAAATTGAGATAAAGCAAGATATTAAAAACTTATACATTTGTTCGAATATATATTTTTATGCAATTTAACTTCTACCAGTTTTAGTGTGTCCAGTTTCTTCAATTTTCACAACAGTAATTGAAAAACTATTACTAAGCACAGCTTCTTTTTTATGGAAAATTTGAATCTAAAAAGATAACAGGATCCTTACAAGTTGATAAGTACATGCTCCAGAAGCAGATTAATTATGGAGTGAAGAAACTCTAAGAGTGAGCTTATTCTGTACACTTAATCCTATCAAAGAATTAAGAAAGAGATGCATTTTATGTCTTTAAAGAGACAAATCTGTAAGTGTAAATTAATTATTTCACAGATTTTGCTGGCTAAGAATCAATCGCACCTACCTAACCATCTCAGAAGAATACCAATTTGTAAGTTTTAAAATCTCACCAGTTAAAACAATAAATGCAAAGAGATGATTAACATAAATTTCAAGACAGTAAAAAGAGACAGTGTCAAGGAAGGGGCACACACAAGATGTTCAGGGTTACAGTATTTCTCTAATTCTCCAGCGGAATGACTGGTGTATCAATCAGAATTCTATAAAGCAAAAGAACCAACAGAATAAAAATATATGCAGAACTGACTCATGCCAATTATGGAGGCTCACAAGTCCCAAGGTAACAAGTCCAAAGATAGGCAGTCTGCAAGCTGGACAGCCAATGATATATATAGTTCCAGACCAGTCTACAAGCATGAGAAGGCTAATGTCCCAGATCAAAACAGGAAGACAGTCCTCCCTTACTCTGCCTTTTTGCCGTAATCAGGCCTACAAGGACTGGATGAGGCCCACACCCTCTGTGGAGGGCAGTCTACTTTATGTAGTCTACTGATTCAAATGTTAATCTTATCCAAAACACCCTCATAGACGTACTCAGAATAATGTTTAATCAAATATCTGAGCACATGTGACAGAGTCAAACTGACAAATAAAATTAACCATAACAAATAAAACTAAAATCAGCTTGCTGATACTATTATTCACTGGTGTTCATAATTATCTCTTTATATGTATACAATGTATGTATTCTCTTTATATACTTAATAAGAAAAATGAAGACACAAGCTGCACCAGAACTTGTATAATCCAATGTAGTTAAAAAAAATAAGAAAAGTAAAAACCTAAAATTGGGTTTTGAATGAATAAATGGAGAAGAGACAAATCTTCCTTCCAGAATAATTAAATTTAATATGTGTAGTTAATCCTGCATTCAGAGGGTGTAACTTATCTTCCCTTCTGCTGGTCCCACTGAGAATTCTCCACACAGCTGGCTATGATCATGTTCTGAGGATTAGCAGCTTATAATAATCAGGACCTCAAAAAAACTTCTGGGAAAAAATAAACATAGAATAAAATGAGACCTAGAGTTAGCTAGAAATTTTCCATTTTCTAAGAGCAGGGAAAAAGGAGAACAATCTACAGTGAAGAAACCAAGTGATGAAGGTTAATTAATATCATCAATGAAAGTGTGTCAATATCACATACCCGACAAATTGTTATGCAATAAAATGTGTACTCCCATTAATGAAAACATATATTTGCAGTACTTCAATTTTTTAAAATATTTTTATTTATTGATGAGAGAGAGAGAGACAGACAGACTGATTTGTTGTTCTACTTATTTATGCACTCAATGGCTGATTCTTGTATGTATGCTGACTTAGGGACCCAACCTACAACCTTGGCACATCAGGATGACACTCTAACCCACTGGGCTATCTAGCCAGGACTATTACGCTTTTTAAACCAAATACGCATAACCCTAATTCAATCATGAGAAAAATGTAATCTAAACCCAGATTGAAGACATTCTACAGAATCCCTGCCTACATTCCTGAAAAACAAGATAAGTCTAAGAAATTGTCACAGACCAGAGGAGAAGAGAAGCAGAACCAAGTGCAATGAGGTATTCTGGAGTGGGTTCTGGAACAGAAATAGAACACTGAGGGTAAAAAAACTTGCAGTTCAAATCATGTGCAACTGTTGATTTCTTAGATTTGACAATCGTCCCATGATAATGTAAGATGATAATCTTAGTGGAAAGTAAATCTGGTTGAAGTAAACTCTCTGTACTATCCTTGCAACTTTTCTATAAATATAAAACTACTCAAAAAATTAAAAGTTTACGTAGAAAACTTCCTGGTTTTGACAACTGACTCATTTGCTAGGGTGGTATCATCTATGGTAGTCAATTTAATTTGAAGCTGAAAAGATGCATTTATGTTTGTCCCACTTGTTCTGTGTGTTAATGTGAAGTACTCCAAGAGGCCAAAAACAGATTTCAGTCAATAGAGACAGCCCGCCAAGGCCTCTGCTCAGCACCAAATGTATTAAAAGCACTAAACCAGCAACAGCAGAAATTTAGATGAGATAATCCTAAGGATGTTGTTAATTTGAAGAACAACAAAGTGAACCTAGTAGGCTTAATATATAAATATTAATATGTGTTCTCAGTAGAAAGTATTTTGAGTCTTTAAAATTAAACAAGTATTTTTCATTAAAATTTTACAGGAATTGTCATAATAACATGTCACAAGGTCTAATGCCTCTTTTAACTTTGAAATTTTCCAAGTATTTTAGCTTCTTAAGACCAAAATTAAATTTTTCCTTTCAAATTGAGATCCATTTATGAAGTCTTAAATTGCCAAACTAAGCATATCTATCTCAAACATATGTTTAGAGAATACTAACTGTCTTCCACTGGCCTAATTATTATATGGACTTTTAAAGACAATAACATACTGTCCCTGGTCTTTAGTGTAGTTAATCTTTTTGGATATGTAAGATAAATGCTTATCAAGTATATCCATTTTAGCAAACTTGTGTCTTGCTCTATCGTTGCTTTCAATGCCCTGATTCCACATGAAGTTAACTTTTTATAGGTAAATTCTCACACATATTAAGAACAGATGGATATAGTTTGCTACACGAGTTAACTTGCGTTTGCACTTACATTAGTTTTTGTATAAAACTGCCGGTCAATATTGTGTTAATGATTTTTTTTTAAATGTTCGAAATTCATATGGTGAAAGATCTCATATGGCAGCAATATTAATACATGACCAAATGAATTGAACTTATTAAACTTATATGAACACTATGACCAGCATAGCTGACTGAGTTGGTCAGCATGCGAAACGAAAGGTCATTGTTTCAATTCCCCTTCAGGGCACATGCCTGGGTTGCAGGCCAGGCCTCAAGTTTGGGGGTGGGGTATGAGAAACAACCAATGGGGATTTCTATCCTTCTCCTCCTTCCTCCTTTTCCCTCTCTTAATAAGTAAATAAAATCTTTAAACTTATATGAACATCAAAGAATGGAGCAAGCCAATTTCAAACTATCCAACTTTAATTTCAGAACAGTTTCTGATATCCATTCTTCCTAAAATATCTGATTGTGGATAACATCTTTTCATCTTGCGTATTTTTTTAAAGATTTTATTTATTATTTTTAGAGAGAGGCAGAGAGAAAGAGAGACATCAACGTATGTTTGACTTTCACCTGCCTCCAATTACAGTGCTGGCTGGAGACCTGGCTTGCAACCTGGTTATGTGCCCTGGCTGGGAAATGAACCAGTGACCTTTGGGTTCGCAGGCTGGTGCCTTATCCACTGTGCCCCCAGCTAGGGCCATCTTGCTTATTTTTAATAGAGGATCAACTGCTGGGTCTCATTAAGAATTCTCCACACAGCTCCATATCATCATGTTCTTGGATTAGCACGTTATTATGACCAGAACCTCCAAAAGCTTCTGGAGAAAATTAAAATACAATAAAATGAGATCTGGAATTAGCCAGAAATTTGTCCTTTTATAAAAATTGAAATGTTGAAATTGCTTGATAACATGAAAAAAATAATAATAATTCTGAACTGGACTCAAATCTCAATTCTTTTATTAAAAAAAATACATAGGAAAGAGATATTTGATATATTGATGTGTCACCTCCACTTGGAGCCTAAAGTCAACACTGGTAACAGGCTAGGGATGTCTTAAAAATACTTAGAAAAGTAGACGTACAAATACAATCTGGTGTAGTATTGCTCTTTCCAAATACATCTTTCTATTTTATTCCTCCATACTGGCATAATGAATAGTGTTATTGCTGTTTAAGACTTAAAACAGCTGCATTTCTAATTTTGGCAGATTATGAGGGATTTTTATATGGGTTGCATGTTAAAAGCAAATAAATGGCATGCCAACCGGCAGAATGAGAGTGCTGGGCAGATGGCGGCACGGCTGAGTTACTGAATTGAAGTGCTATGTGCCACCAATCATGGAACATCAAAGAAGTATATTCGGCAGTTTTTCAAGTGAAGCCCAATCACTTACCTCTAACAAAAATAATTTATGCCAACAAAGTCTTCAAACAGCCACTCAATAGCTATTCCCCAGTTGGCCTTGGTTAATACCGGCAGCCTTCAATGACTTTATTTCACTGATTTTGATGGTATATACAAATTCTGCACTTCCTTCCTTCCTTTCCTCCTCTAGGCTTCCCTGTCATGTGTGTGTGTGTGTGTGTGTGTTTGTGTGTGTGTGTGTGTGTTTTGAAAGAGAGAAAGAGATAAATATGTGAATATGAAGACAAAGCATATACTATAATTTTCCCTAATTACTAAGGAGATTATTGCGGCACAGGAAGAAGGCATTCCAGTAAGTCCTCATAGTGAAAAAGAATCCATGCATATGAAGATCATTAAATAACTGACCAAAATTCATCTTCATCAATCATTTTGATCAATATACATTTTAATTATGGGGGGATGGGTACAAATGGAAGAGGGCAGGGGGGATAAATACTGATGGAAAAAAATAAAACAAAATCAAATCAAATAAACTGAATTCAAAATACTACTATATAAAGTTCCAGGAAACCCAAAGATAATTTTCCAGAGAATAAACAGCTGGGCACCACACCAAAGAAAGGTCTGGCCTTTGCAAGCAGGTTTTCCACTCAGAATTAACAAAGATGGAGGATTTGGACAATGACGGCTAAGTAGGTGGAAGCTGAGCCCACTTGCTTGTGCCCCCAGAATGGATTTTTGGCTGATTTGCCAATAAATTATATAAACAATTAATGGAATCGCAGCTGATACCAACTTTTGAAGCCAAGAAGTACAGAGGATGCTTTGCTCCGTCCGTCCGGTAAGAGATACTATCATTTCAGGGGGAAGTACCCTGTGCAAGGTGCCTGTGGCAGAGAACAGAAGGAAAATGCAGCTTAGTGGCTCCCTCCCCATGCAGAGGGGGCCCTGGCCCCATACAGGGAAACCCCCGCCCTAATAGGGAGAGACCTGGAAGGACAAATGTACAAAGTCTGGGAGACTTAGGTTTCACACACAAAGCGAGCAGCATGTCCAAAGCTGCAGCAGCTTCTTTGAGACTTTCCGAGAGAAATTCTATCTAAAACTGTTGAAGGTACTGGAAAGCTGTGGTCAGCGCTGACCCAGAGACTTCATGCTTTTTGGGGAGGAGGAGCACACAGAAAACTGGTCCAGGGCTCCGTGCTGCAGTGTGGGTGCTACACAGAGATTCTTAAAAAGGGATCTGAGGCAAGACTGGGCAGGGTCCCCATGCTCCCCCACGCAGTGCCTCTGCCAACAAAGAAACCAGAGTGAAAGCGCAGTTTGATCCCACTGAGTCTGGATGCACAGAAAGAATAGCAAGTGTCATGCTGAAGGGACGGTGGGACCTGACCCAGGGCAGCTGGCATGCAGGGGCCTGCACAGAGGGGAGAGCTCAGGCCCGAGTCTCCTGCAAGAATGGCAGGCTGGGGACTGGATGGCAGGGAGCCGAACAACTGAGATTTGCTGTTCCCTCACAGGCAGGTGTGCTCAACCCCCACCTGCAGGATTACAGGCTCTGCAGATCAGTGCATATATGCAGGGGGAGAAGCTCCAAAGGGCCCTCTCGGAACTTCTATAGGAACTACCAGTTTCACTGGTTCCACAGGCCCTGCTCCACCACAACCAGCAGGGCGAACATTAGAAACTGGCGTGACAAGGGGTGCTCAGGGCCCTGCCCAGCCTAGGCTCTTCTACAGAGAAGACAATGGCAGCGTTAAACTCTGCAGTCCTCATTACTGGCGTTGTTTCTTCACCTGCATAGCTTTTTAACATTTTTTTCTTTTCCTGCAAATTTGTTCCTATTACTTCACCATTTTTTTTTTAATTTCAGCTCTCATATTTTACTCCTCCCTTCTCACTCTATTCTGCCTTCTTCCTTCCACGTTTTTGTTTTAAAAAATTTTCCCTTTCTGCATCTTGTTTCTATTCAGCACCCTGTCTTTCCTTCCTCCAGCCTCTCAAAACCATTTTTCTTGACATAGTCATCTCCCATTCTTTTTCCCTTTCTTGTAACATCCCTATTCTCTTCACCTTTATTTATCTTTGCTTATTGGTTATTGATATGGAGGTTGTAGTTGCATTTCTTCAATTTTACTCCTAGATGTTCACTATTTTTGTATTTCAAATCTCAAATTTCACTTTTCCCTCTCCTGCTTCATTCTGCCTTCTTCCTGACCTTTTTCTGTTTGTTTTAAATTTTATTTTTTTCCTCTCCCAGCCTGGTTTTCTTTCATTAGTCTTATTGTTTCTTCTCCCTCTGTCCTCTCAAAATCACTTTGCTTTCCTTTAAACAGTTCATAATCTTTTTTTCTTTCTTTTTACCCTCCTATTCCTTTTCCATCGTTATTAATCTTTGCTCATTTGTTGTTGATATTGCTGTGATGGATGCTGTTCTTCATTTCTGTTGCTATTTAATCACTTAAAATTTTTTTAACCTCATATTACATACTTTTCATACTCAACTTCATCTTCTTCCCTCCCTTTTTTTAAATTAGTGATGTAAATTTTCTTTTTTTCCTTTCTTCACCTTGTCTCTATTCCCTATTCTTATTATTCTCCTTCATCTGGCCTCTCAAAATAATTTTTCTTTCAGTTAGTCTTCTCGTTTTCATGTTTCCAGTCTTATAACAGTGTTCATCTCTTTGCACCTTTATTAATATTTGCTTATTTGTGAATGATAGTGTAGTAGTGGTCAGGAGTTATTTTTGTGGGTGTGGGTTTTGTTTCCTGGGGGTTTTTGTTTGTTTGTTTGTTTGTTTGTTTGTTTTTGTCCTGGTAGCATCTGTAGAACAGCATAGAAGACATGGGAGAACTACAAGGAGATCTATAAAAGCTACAAGGGACTTACAGGGACCTACATCAACATGAAAAAGGACACAGAAACTATGAATAAGAGTTAGGAGGAAGTGGAGAATACAATATCTGAAATGAAGAATACATTATAAGGAATTAAAAGCAAGTAACAGAGGAGCAAATTAGCAACTTAAAGGACAAAGAAGAAAAAATATCCAAAAAGAGCAACAACAGCAACAGCAACAAAAAAAAGACTCAAAAAGAACAAAGATAGTTTAAGAGAGCTGCAAGACAACATGAAATGTAGTAATATCTGCATCACAAGGATGCCAGAAGGAGAAGAAAAGGAGCAGGCATAGAAAACCTGTTTGAAAAAGTAACCAAGTTACTTTCCCTAACTTGGTGAGGTAAAAAAATCACACAAGACCAGGAAGCACAGAAGGTTTCAGTCAAAATGAACCCAAAGAGGTCCATTCCAAGTTACATCATAATTAAAATGGCAAAATTTAAAGACAAGGAAGGTCCTGGCTGGTGGCACAGTGGGTAAGGCGCCAGTCTGCGAACCCAAAGGTCACTGGTTCGATTCCCCAGCCAGGGCACATAATGAGGTTGCAAGCCAGGTCTCCAACAAGGTCAGTAGCTGGAGGCAGGTGAAAGGCAACCATAAGTTGACATCTCTCTCCTGCTCTGCTTCTCTCCCTTCCCCTCTAAGAATAATAAAATAGAGTCTTTAAAAATAAATAAATAAATAAAAAAGACAAGGAGAGAATCCTAAAAGCAGCAAGGGAGAAACAGCTAGTAACATACAAGGAAGCTCCTATAAGGCTAAGCAGATTTCTCAACAGAAGCACTAAAAGACAAAAGAAAATGGCATGAAGTATTCCAAGTAATGAAAAGCAAATGTCTGTAACTAAGACTACTCTACCCAGCAAGGCTCTCATTTAAAATGTAAAGTGAAATAAGGAGACTCCCAAGCCAAGAAAAAAATAGTAATAATAAAATAAAGCTAAAAGAATATATCTCCACCAAACCAAAACCGGCATTACAAGAGATGCTAAAGGGACTGCTTAAGAAGATGAAGAGTGAGGAGGGTGGTGTTGAGATGTTGAGAGATAAGGGGAGGGGGAGAAAGAGACAGAGAGAGAGACACAGAGGTACAAAGGGGAAAAAGGCAATAAATAAGTACCTATCAATAATAATATTAAACGTAAATGGACTAAACGCTCCAATCAAAAGACATAGGATAGCTGAATGGAAAAGAAAACACCACATCTATGCTGTCTACAAGAGACCCAGCTTATAAAAAGATCTACTCAGACTGAAAGTGAAGGGATAAAAAAAATATTCCAAGAAAACAGACCTAAATAAAAAGGCTGGGGTAGCGATACTTACATCAGACAAAATATACTTCAAAACAAAGGCCATAACAAGAGACAAACAAGGTCACAACATAATAGTTAAGAAGTAAGAAGGAAACTCTTGGAGGCCTTCTGGAAAGGTATTAATAGCAACATAGTTATTACAGGCGATTTTAACAACCCACTGCAACAATGGTAAATCTTCCAAACAAAGAATCAGAAGGATATTGTGGCATTGAAGGACATTCCACATCAAATGGACTTAAATGATATTTCCAGAACATTTTACCTCAAAGAAGCAACATATACATTCTTTTCAAATGCACTTGGAATATTTTTGAAGATAGACCATCCAGTAGGACAAAAAACAAGCTTCAACAAACTCAAGAAAATTGAAATCACATCAAGCTTTTTCTCAGATCACAATGGCTTCAAACAAACAAACTAACAAACAACAACAACAACAAAAAACAAGCACAAGGAAAAAAACTAAAAAAAAAAACATTCAAATTCATTAAAACTGAATAGCATGTTTTAAATAATGAATAGGTTAACAATGAGATCAAGGAAAATATCAAAAAGTATCTGGAAACAAATGAAAACGAACATACAAAAACCCAAAACCTATGGGACACAATAAAGACAGTCTTGAAAAGAAGGTGATATAGCGATATAGCGATATAGGCCTTCCTAAAGAAGATGAAAAAAATTTCAAATAAATAGCCTAACTCTTCATCTATAAGAACTAGAGGAACAACAATAAACAAAACCCAGAGTGAGTAAAAGGAAGGAAATAACTAAGATCAGAGCATAATTAAATGACATAGAAACTAAAAAAGACAATTGAAAGGATCAATGAACCCAAAAGCTGATTTTTGAAAAAGTAAACAAAATTAACAATCTTTTAACCAAACAGACTCACCAAGAAAAGAGAGGGCTCAATTAAATAAAATCAGAAACAAAACAGAAGTTACAATTGATATCACAGAAATAAAAAGGATTGTAACAAGTTACTGTGAACAACTGTATGCCAAGAAGTAGGAAAACCTGCACGAGATGGGAAAATTTCTAGAAACATAAACCTACCAAAACTGAATCAAGAAGAAACAGAAAGCCTAAAGCCCAATAACAACTAGTGAAATTGTAGCAGTTATCAAACTACTCCAGGCACACAAAAGCCTTCAACCAGATGGCTTTACAGGCAAATTTTACCAAACAGTTAAAGAAGAACTAAGTCCTATCCTTCTCAAACTATCTCAAAGATTCAAAAAAGAAAACTACAGGTCAATATCCTTGATGTACATATAAGCTAAAATCCTCAAAAAAATATGGGCAATCCAGATTCAGCAACACACTAAAAAGATCATACACCATGACCAAGTGAGATTCATCCCAGGGATATAGGGATGGTACAACAGTCACAAATCAATAAACATAATACATCACATAAACAAAATGAAGGACAAGAATCACTTGATCATATCAATAGATGCTGAGAAAGCATTTGATAAAATCCGGCACCCATTTACTATAAAAACCCTCAGCAAAGTGGGAATAGGGGGAGCACACCTCAATATGATAAAGGCCATATATGAGAAACCTGATGCCAACATCATACTCAACAGGCAAAAACTAAAATCCTTTCCTTTAAGATCAGGAACTAGACAACAGTGTCCACTTACACCACTCTTATTCAAATAGTCCTGGAAGCACTACTAGCCACAGCAATCACACAAGAAAAAGAAATAAAATGATCCTAAATTGGAAAAGAAGAAGTAAAAATGACATTTGCAGATGACATGATAGTGTACCTAGAAAACTCTATAGGCTCCACCAAAATACTACTAGACCTAATAAGTGTGTATGGCAAAACAGTGGGATACAAAGTCAATATTTAGAAATCAATGACATTTTGTATACTGACAATGAAACATCAGAAATAGAAACTAGAAAAAAATCCCATTTGCTATAGCAAAAAGAACAATCCTGTACCTAGGAATATATTTAACCAAGGAGGTAAAAGACCTGTACTCAGGAAACTACAGAACAGTGAAGGAAGAAATTGAGGAAGACACAAATAAGTAAAAGCATATACCATGTTTATGTATTGGAACAATATAATTAAAATGTCCATACTACCCAAAGAAAGCTATAGCTTTAACCTAATTCCATTAAAATACAAATGGAATATTTCATAGATCTAGAACATATATTTCAAAAATTTATATGGAATCAAGAAAGACCCCAAATAACTTCAGAAATCTTGAGAAAAATAAACGAAGTAGGAGAGATCATAATACCTGATACCAAACTATACTACAAGGCCACTGTAATCGAAATAGTCTGGTGTCAGCATTATGTACAACAGCCAAGTGCCAAGTGCTGGAAACAGTCTAAATTCCCATCAGTGGATGAGTGGATCAAAACACTGTGGTACATTTACACAATGGAATACTACAAGCAGAAAGAAAGGACTTCTGCCTTTTGCAACAGTATGGATAGAACTGTAAAATATTACACTAAGTGAAATAAGGCAGTTGGTGAAAGACAAATACTCTATTATCTTGCCTATAAAAGGAATCAAATGAACAAAATAAACTAACTAGAAAAATAGAACTGGAGGCAAGGAAACATAAAACAGACTGACAGTGACCAAAGGGTAGGGGAGAGGAAGGATAATGGTGGAAAGAAGGGGAAGGGTCTAGTAAAAGAACATGTATGAGTGACCCATGTACATGGACAATGGGGTAGGGATTGACTGTCTGAGTGGGGTTTGGGCTGGGCAGAGGAGGGCTGGGGCTGGGGGACTAGGACAACTGTAATAGAATAGCAATAAGAAATAACCATAGAAGAATTAACAAAGATGGTATGGGGCTGAATGGCTCTTCTGGCAAGGACAATCATGTAGTCATTCGATTTTCTCTGCAGCACCTTGGCGGAGGTTCTAATGTCTGCAGCTGTGGGAGTTGTTAAGAGAGATTTCTGCTAGAACAATCTTATGATGTGACTGGAAATTGCTCCTAGCTACATCTCTTCTGATTGATTTCGAGGCTCACTATGCAGAAGAAACCATACTTCCAACTAGTATTGGAACTAAATCAGTTTTTGTTTTAATTACTATCTGCAAATAAAGTTCAATCAATACAAAGGAAATCTTATATGATTCTTTTATCAGGTAAGATGCAAATATGTACTTTGTAGCATAGACTACTGCTTTTTTCTACTGTCCACTCTTCCTCTTTTCTTAATAATTAAAAAACAAAATAAGTTTTCCTCTGATTCAAAGTAGCAAATGAAATATGAGGATAAAGTTATATGACTGTTTTTAACTTAGTATTCTAGAATTTACAATCTTAATTGCATGTTATTCTTTCTAACCTGGACAACATCTATTGTCAATCACTGGCGTTTTAAAATATTTCACAGGTTTTTATAAGTATATTATTTATATTTACACACACACACACACACACACACACACACACACACACAATCCATCCTTTGGAAAAATGCAAAATAAAACAAAGAAATGAAGCCAGTCATAAATTGTACAAATTGTACAATAATCTACCATGATGCAGTGTTATTTCTAATGACAATTTTTTCTTTTCTTTGATCTACTTTCCCTGTTCCCTTCCTTCCTAAAATGATTTGACAAGATCCTTATGTCCTAGGTAATGTGTCAGATACTTCATATTATTATCATAATCAACCCTCAGTTTGAAGTTGAGAAAACTGGCAAACATTAAACAGCTTTCCAATGCTACACAACTAATAAACAGGCACCTAGGAATTGATATTTTAGGTAGTTTGATTCCAGAGTGGGTGCTTTTAACCACTACGGAGTTCTGTATGTCATACAGTGAAATAAGACTGGGAAATTTGCATATTGTGTCAAACACAAAGAATTAGGAAAGTAAAGGTGATACAGTACTGACTTACAGAATTATAATGGGTGGCCTATAAATTCAAATTTGAGAGGCTAAGGTCAAATCAGGAAGAATACTTAGATGCCATAAGAGTCACATTATTCATAAAACAAAGCTGTCTAGGATACTAAGGTCAAGGGAAATTTATCCTCTAAAAAAGCCAGAGGATACAGTGGACAATTTCTCCCATGAGAGTTTAGTAAAAATATGCTACCAAAATTTCCAGGGGTGTTGTCTGTAATATTCCTCAATATGTCATATCAAAGAACATTTCAGTAAAAGCATTTCTGCAAGGATGTGTGCACACGCAATGTATTACAGATCTTTATCAGTAAAATTTGGCTTACATGGTTGCTCTGTCCAACAGAACTTTTCTTGATGATGAAATGTTCCATATTAATATGGTAGCTATTGGCCAATATGTCTATCAAACACATGAAATACAGTAACTGTGACTGAGAAACTGCATTTTAAATTTACTTGCTTTTAGTTAATTTAAATTTAAATGGCCACACAGTTAGTAGTAACCACACATGGCAGGGAAGGACTAGAGAAATAGTTTGGACTGTATATCTCTCATCTGATTCTCATGAACAGAATTCATTTTTAAACAGATGGACAAAATAAAATTCCAAACAGTTTTTTATTCTCTAGTTTGAACCTATAAGACAAGAATTTCATGTTGTCCAACTCAGCAGCAAACTTGTAATTTTTTCAAAGGTTCTGACTTGAAAAAAAATCACCTCTGTACAGAATCAAGCCAAGGAAATATGTTTTACAAGATACTATTGTCACCCAAATCATTTTACTTTTTAATTTTCTGATCAGATCCTGAAACTCTTCTATTTATGATATCTCTGATGTATCAAAATCTTTGTTTTTGAGTTGGGGTGTGATTTTTCGAAATGGGGCCCAATCTGTTCAGAGTTAAACCTAATAAATAAGGTAGATTAAGACTTTTGTGTGTTTCATAAACTAATTCACCTAAAAAGGCAAAAAGAACAAGCTAACACCTCTCTATATTTTCTAGCATTATGAATAGGCAAAGTCCTCTGAGATTTTGTTGTACCACTGAGGGTCTGATGGTAAGATTTATATACATGAGAGTTACATTTCCACTTTAAGGAGCATATATAAGGAATTTCTAGTTACACAGAGAGCAGGGAATACAGAGAAGAACCCCATTTGTGCGGCTGTCCTTGCCTTTGTGTTCTTTTCCTGTTTATCTGGATAAGCTGCATTACTGTCCTTAAATTAGAGAAGTAATAAATGAAAAGAGAAAGAATGAAAAAAAAAAAAAGACTTCTGGCTAGATATCCACTTGCCAGATGGTGAAAAACTAGGCCCTCGGCTAATTCTGGGTGAAGAGAGGGGCATGATATGTCCTCTCTGCAAATCGTGGTGCGCACATGCACGGAGATCCTCAGAGGCTGACATTCCGGTTTTGGAGCACATGACTCAGCTTTTCCTATAGATCTTGCCAGCTGACCCTTAGGCACAGACAGCTGTTCTGCTAGATAGATAAGCTACAGGCTCCAACATGAGGAGTGGGAGGGGAGCAGGAGCAGCAGGAAAGGTCAGCCAATATCTCGGGATATCAGTCCTTGTTCCTTTCAGACACTGTAACAGAAAGGGCAGAGCGGGGATAGGCCCAGGGTCACCAGAGCTGTAGTGCAGGTACGGAACACTGCTGTCCACACAAGGAAGAAAACAATGAACTGATGAAGGCAAGTGAAGGGGAAGGGGGTGGGGAGTGGGAGTATCAATCATTAAAACCAAGAGCTGATTCTTTGAAAATATAAATAAGACTGACAAACCTTAAACCAGACTCATCAGGAAAAAAAAGAGAAAGGACCCAAATAAATAAAATCAGAAACTAAGAGGAGAGGTAACAACTGACACTGAAGAAATACAAAGGACTGTAAAAAAATTTTAGGAACAACTACGAGTATATGCCAACAAACTGGACAAACCTGGACAAATGGATAAATTCTTAGAAACATACAATCTTCCAAAACTAAACCAGGAAGAATCAGAGAATCTGAACAGAGATTATACCTAGTAAAAGTGGAAGCAGTAATTTAAATAAACCCCTAACAAACAAAAGCCCTGGACAGGCTGGCTTCACAGGTAAACTTTATCAAACATTCTGGGAAGAACGAACACCTCTCCTCAAACCATTTCATAAAATTCAAGAGACGCTCCTTTGCTCATTTTATGAGGTCAGCATTAATCTACTTCCAAAACCAGGTAAAGACACTACAAAAAGGAAAAAAAAAAGAAAAAGGACAAGAAAATGACAGGGCAATGAACAGAGATGCAACCCCCCCTCCCCCCCCCAAAACAGTGACTACTGAATACATTTTAGAAAGACAGCAAGAATATTTGGAGTAAAGGGCAATGGTTGGGAAGTTTTTTTATTTTATTTTTTAAAGTGAATTGAGTTTAGTAGCAAAATGGTTAGTGTTGAGCATAATCTAAGAATAGTAGATAGTAATTAGATGGAAAACAATTGGTATTCTATGAATTCAGTCTGATTTCACATGAGAAATGTTGTGAAAGACATCACAATGTTATGAAAGCAAAACTGAATTTCTAAAAATAAATAATATCTAAAAAATGATTAGTTTTTGAAAATATGTAGGGGTAGCAAGAACTTAGAAAAAAGGATTTAAACTATAAAAATATTGATATTACTAATAGATTAGGCCAAGGACAGCCAATTTACAAACATTAAAATTCAAATCCTACAGAAGAGCGGTAACATTTGAGTATCACATGTAAAGTAACCATTTACTCATTCATTTGTTAGTTTGTGCATTTTTTGTTACTTCAAGAATTTGATCATTCACTCAGTAAATGCATATTAATTGCATAGGTATGCCTGGTCCTCAGTATTCAATATAAAAATAAATGGTTCCCGAAATGTGCAGTACAATGAAATGTACAGTACAGTGAAATGGAGGTAGGGCAAGAGAGCTGACTATTTTATATGTGCCAATTATTTTATGAAATGTTTCATGTTTATTTTTCTTAAATCTATATTCTAACCTTACGTTGTAGATATTGTTATGGCTACTTAACAAAAGGTGGATCAAAACCCAGGGCACTGAGTGGAGAAGGCGCAGGCCTATGAACCCAAAGGTCGATGATTCAATTCTCAACCAGGGCACATAACCAGGTTGCAAGCCAGGTCTCCAACCAGGTCCATAGCTGGAGGCAGGTGAAAGGCAACCAGGCATTGATGTCTTTTTCCCTCTCTGCCTCTCTGCCTCTCTCCCTACCCCTTTCTCTAAAAATAATAAAATCTTAAAAAAAAAAAAAAACCCTCAGGGCACTGAACTGTCTTGCCAAATATTATAAGAAATAAATGACAGGTCTGGGACACAGACCAAAGTCTTTGTCTGGACGTCCACTATTTCTCAAATTGAAGTTTTGTGAATATATGCCATAATAAATATAAGGCACATTTTTTAAGTTAATATATGTAAAAGTACTTAGTGCCTAACACATCATAAATGCTGTAAGGTCTTAACCACCTTCACTCTTGCTTTCATTATTTCTTAAAGAACAGCATGGGGAGAAATATTTAATCAAAATTAAGCAAACAAAACAAAACAAAACAATGTAGAATGCCAAATGTGCACAAAATTTTTGAATTAAATAATTTTCTTCAAAAAACTGTTTTCCTTAGGGTTTGTCTTATGCTCCATGTTACCTGGGAGGATGCCTTCACTCTGCTTTGACCCACAGGGGTACTTGGGTAAAAAGAGATGTGACGCCTGCACTGCTGTGACAGAGAATCCACTCTACCAGGAGACAAATAACACAGAAAACTATCAAAGTAAGGAGTGCTCCAAGCCCTGTGTCCCCATTGAAATCACAACTGCAAAAAGGTGGGAAGTCTCTGGAAACATTCCAAACTGCCTACTCTTTACAGTCATTTTTCTTTGAAAATGGTTTAATGTGGAACAAATAAATTAAAACCAGGTTTACTTAAAAGATAAGAACCCAAGAAGAATGAAATGAACAATGATAAGAAGGAAATGTTGAAGACACGCTTAATATAAACCATACCAAGAAAAGAATTGTAATGACCTGTAATCTTACACTTAAATTTTCCATTGTTACAAAACTGCCTGTACAGATAATTGCAAATGAAGTTGGACAGGAACTGGCACCACTCAGCCTGGCATAGTTAGATGGTCAAAAACAATTACAAAGAAATATAAATTGAATCCTAGAAGCCAGGTCTTTTACAACCTTAATTACCCAATCCATACTAGGGCTAAGGAAGTGCCTCCCATGATTAACTCTGCTCTCTTAAAAGCAACCAAACTATTATTTTCACTCTTGCAGAAATAACAATGCAGTGATCTAATGTATAACTCTCAAGCTTTTTCTCTTCTACCTATGTTTCAGAGGAGGATAAAACACTGCAAAGGAATGTACTGTTTCTGAGAGAAATGGATATAACTGGCAGAATGACACATAAATTACTAATTCATACTTTCTATAAGTGAGAGAGGACCCTACTACAATTTAGTTATATTTTTTTCTGGCTTATGGTTTAGGCAC
Source organism: Noctilio leporinus (assembly GCA_004026585.1). Taxonomy (NCBI): domain Eukaryota; kingdom Metazoa; phylum Chordata; class Mammalia; order Chiroptera; family Noctilionidae; genus Noctilio; species Noctilio leporinus. Next base: position 26,541 of record PVIW01009370.1, read on the forward strand.
CGAATCTTAGTAATAAAACACCTGATCATAAAGGTCCTTAAATATAGTGACCCTGAGATGCTATTCCAATTTTTATCAGAGCTGTGAAATTGTATGATGAGATCCTGTTCAAGCAGGGCATAGTTACTTTATTATTTTACATTTTGTATTACAACTGTACGGAGAAGGGCCTCTAGGGTTTGCTCTACCTGTTAACAGTTTGCCAAGCTATTAAGTATTTATTTTTTTTTATGAGAAAAGGGGGAAATGGTTCTATAATAAAAATCATAGCAATAGAACTTGCAGCTCATTGCTGGTTTCGTTTTAGCAAAAACCATCAACGTTTCCCTGAAAGAGAAACTGTCTTACCGTATTAGGAATGCTTTGAATAGGTCCTCAAAAACTCCTGTTTCTTGGTCCAAGTTCAAAGGGCTACCTGAAGTGGTGTGAACAGAGACTGACCATGTAGATTGAAGTTCTGGTACAACCTCTACTCGCTGCAGAAAGTGGGCAAGTTAAAATTTATATACCGTAGTTTTTAAGAAATCTTATTTCACTACTTCCCAGAGTCATTTTGAAGTAAGCAGCATTACTTATGTAAACTGCTCCAAAAGCTTGTGATGTTATGTAAACAAAGATTTCTCTTTTCCTTAATTCCTCCTTTACCATGGCTTAAATATTCCCCTCCATGAGAGAGTAGTGGCCTACATGTAGAGAAAATGAATGTAATTAAACGAGGAAAAAGACTACAAGAATGTCTCAAAATCATGATTTTAAAAGCCTTAGAGCTAAATGATGAATCTCAGACCATTTGGAATCCATCTATTATGAGCACTGTGAGACACTTTCATCCAGTATTAAACTGTTTTTTAATTAAAAAATAAAAATAAAAACCATGAATCCTAGAAGTTGTACACCTTGTACAAAACTACAAAGGAAATCAATGGTACAACATACCCAAGAATCAGTTCTTCAGCACCTCAGGGCAACAGCCAAAATATTTGGCAAACAGAACAAAAGATAAGGGCAAAACTTGAGAAGGGAGTAGAAAATGTGATCTCTCTTTAGACAGTAGCTGTAGCTGTCCTTAGAATTCTCTTAATTTTCTCATTTCAGGACAGCACATTTGAATATGACTTAAGCTTTAGTAATAGAAACTTCCATTTGCAGTGAGTACTTCTCTACTTTCCAAGGATATAACAGCACTAATTCTCTGCTTAACAGACAACGAGAATCGGACAGTGGTGAGTATGAGTGGTGGAGCATGGCCATGGAGTAATTTCTTCTTTTCTCCATAACCCAACTCACCACCCCCAGGAGCAACCTTTTTCTGCCTTACTGGGTCTAAAGGCACTAGTTGTGTTTTTCAGAAAGAACAGAGGGGGAAAACCCAGCAAATTACTGGAGGCTGGGGGGTGAGGGGGGTAGCCTGGTTAGCACTCACAGATGATGAAGGACGTCAGAAGAAAATGACATCATTAAGAGAAAATTCTTGATGAAGGAAAAAAGTTTTTAACCTTCCTCACAATGAAACTGTTCTCCTAGGTCAGAAAATGCTCCTATTTGTAGAATGTGGATTCAATATAAAAAAAAAAAAATCCCAATTATGTTTACGTCAAACTAACAGAAAAAAATTATTTTTAATAAAGAAAAACAGAAGTTGGGATAAATGAATTTTAACGGTAAAATCATAGTGTTTAAGAGGGACATTTCCACAGTATGTCTGCGTTCTGGGAGTGGTGAAAAGACAATATAGGGACCACCAGTGTTTTGTACCCCTACCCCCCTTACCCACCTTGGTTTGAATGAAGCTGATCCTTAAGCATCCCTCCAGGAAATGGCGTATTTCCCTGCCTAATCCCGGCACACCATCCTCTCCAGGGATTGCTTCAGAAATGAGTATGTGATCTGAGCTCCCTTGCACCCATGTCCTGAGTGTCTCTGTAGCTATCATTTGTCTTGCCTCAAATTATAATGCCATACAATCCTGCTCACATCACAGGCATTAATTTCTTGTCAGGGCTGACTGAATGCATTGCAAGGAGGTAAGCTTTGCAAGGATATAATATAAATAGTATTTTTACAAAATTTTGTGTAATGATAACTTCTAATATGGTAGCCAAGAGTCATGAGAATATACACGTTTATATGACTGTGGTAACATGAGGATGAGGGAAGGAAGAGACTGCAGAACAGTGGTAAGACCACGTGAAAGAGACACATCCATCTGCACGATCCACAAAGGCAACAGTCACGTGTGTCTCAGAAACAGGAATGGCCAAAATGGGTGTGGAAGTAATTTAGATTACCGACACTCATAAACAGGCCCTTGGAGGCTATAAGAGAATGCAAGGTAGTTGAGACTGTATCCAAGTGATGCAAGACATGCATATATTGGGCTGTATGTTGTGAGGAGCAAAAAAGGAACAAACAGAGTCCAAAAATGGGAGAAAGTTGGTGGTTGAAAACTACAGTGAAAAGGACAGGCAACAGGAACGTGCATTGGTCACAGCAGACAGAATGGAAAAGGAGTGTGGCCAAATTCAGTGCTGGAGTTGAGCTTTCCAGGTGAGGTCAAGTATGGCACTGCTGCCGGTGAACAACAATCAGCAGTAACAGGAAAACTGCAGTTACAAACACACATGTTGACAATGCCAAAGATGACTAGGTGCAGAAAATGGAAAGAAAGAGTAAGAGTCTGATGCTGAAGTGATTGCTATAACGAAAAAGAAATGAGACGTCAAGGAAGTAAATCATCTCAAAGCAACAGTATAGAAAAGGCAACATAACCAGTGAAATCAGGTATCCCTGGAACTGGAGGAAGGTGGTGGAAATAGGGAAGGGGGCAGGCCTACTTCACTCAACCCCTCAGTGGCGGGCAATGAGCAGCAAGGCCTCCCAGATGGAAGGGGACAGAGCATTAGCTCCAGGAGAGCCAGGCTGTGTGTATGGCAGCAAGACTGGGAAGTGACAGCAGGAATTTAGGGACTCAGGCCTAAAAAGGGTATGACAAAGACAGTAAGAGGTAGAGAGAGAAAACAGGGTTGTAATTTGGAAGTGTTAATGGAAAACTATTTTTAATATTTATGAAAATTACAATGGTAAGCATTGGAGTGGAAGAAGAGCTAGAAGGAAGTTTATAAAGTTTACAGATAAATACTAGAGATCAAAATATAACTAAGCACACATAATTAAATATAAACATACATAATTAAATAACCTGAATAATTTCAGGTTAAATGAGTTGGGGGTGGTAGGGCTATGTGGAATGAGAAAAGGGGTTCAAAGGCTCCAGGCAAAAAATCAGAAACTGGCTTGTTACAGAATGGGTCCTTATAAACACCGCCACGCCAGTGAGCAGGAGAGGCCTTCCTCCTCTTCAGCTGGGAAAGCAGGTGAGAGAAGGGCTGTCCTTAAATGCCCTCTCAGCTACTGCCACCAGGAAGACAGGAGGGGTGAAACATCCAGGGTGGTCAGGAAAAGCAGCAGCGGATGAGCACAATGAAGCTCTGGGTTGGAAAGACTGAGAGGGGAAATAGAATGCACGGTGTGGGCACTGCCAAGGGCTGCGCCCATTGGCCGGGGTGGCCCTCACCTCCTGGAGCGTACCCCACCCAGTATGCCTCCATCTGTCTGCAAATGCTCTAGGCGCTCGATGAACAAAAGTCAAATGGAAAAAAAGTAAATTAGATTAAGAAATATAATTTTTAAAGTCCTCATATATTTCTGGATATTGCCACCAGGATAGAAGACTCATGAAACACGTTACACTACCCACAAAGCAGCCTGGCTCTGTGTTCAACGTGAATTATTATGGTGGGAATCATTTCCCTGAGTAATGTATTTTAGGCAGCCCCTAGTGTTCAGAAACAGGAAACTTAAAAAGTGACATGTCTGGGCACTAGTTTTGTGAAGCCAGGGGACAGCCAATGTCAAAAAAGCCCAAGAAAAGTAAAAGAGACAAAACCAGTCAAACCAAGAGATTTTTTGGTTCGTTGATTTAGCAACTGGCAGCCCTATAAATAACAGTAAAATTATTACTTTTATCTAGCAAAACTATTTGTTTTATAGGATCTATCTACGCAATGAAAATGTGGCAATCCCAGGACCTCATTCAATGAAAGATGATCAACACAAAGTGGATGAGAATTAACACAAAAACCAACTGAATTATAATCAGTGCACCTAAGTACTGGGCTCAGAACAAAGTGAGGAACTTGAGGAAATGAAGTCTAGGATCATTAAAGCTAATGAATTTCCTTTAGTCAAAGAGACAGCAAGCAAAGAAGGCCAGAGGGGAGAAGGGAGCAATGCAATCTGGGTTTCTCAATGACTCAATCTTAACTAAAACAAACAATAAAAATCTGAACCTCTTCAGAATAATGTACTGATAGTTTCAAGGATCCCTCTCATAGCTGTTCTCTGGCACTTTTTTTTTTTTTTTGAAGATTTTTATTTATTCATTTTTTAGAGAGAAGAGAAGGGAGGGAAAAAGAGAGGGTGAGAAACATCAACGTGTGGTTGCCACTGGCCAGCAATCCAGGCATGTGCCCTGACCAGGAATCAAACCTTGACCCCTCGGTTCAAAGACCAGAGTTCAATCCATTAAGCCATACTGGCTGCAGATGTTCTCTGGCGCTTTAAAAAAATTAATTAAATGCATCCATATATATATTTTTTTTGTATTGATAGGTACAGCCCTAACTTCTTAATCCTAAAGAAGAAACAGAAATTTGGGCAGAGGGAAATGCAGTCATTTCTCAGGGAGTGGGTTAGCTAGTGCCACATGGCATTGCCTGACCCTCTCGGGCTGCTGAGCTCTTGTTTTCAGCTTGGTCGTTTGACTTACTAAAGCAATGGTTTCCTGGCCCTGCTTGGACACTTCCAGACACTCAGTATATATGAGGGCCTAACATGTCTTAGCTTCTCTACTGGAAAGCTTTTTGTTTCCTTTTGTTGCTGTCCAAGAGATTCAAGACAGTGAAAGAAGGTATGCATCTGTGTTGTGGGATAAGTGACTGGGACAGTACTGGGTGTGGGAATAGCCAATTTAAAGAAAACTTTTTGTTTCTTCCAAAATAATTTTGAAAGTACATGTAAGCAGAACACTAAGATCTCCTTTTGGGACCATGTTTGATGTATATTTTCTATGTTGTTTTAAAAACTTATGTGCAAGAATTTTTCAAATACTAATTATTAATCTATGGAGAGAGAAAAGTATATCACCTGACAAGACAACTTCAATAAGATCGCCTTCCTGGATGTCACTAGCCGTTTTCACCAGCTGAAGGATGTTTTCAGAGGCAGGGTCATGGCGAAAAAGCAGGATCTTGTCATACATTCCATAGAAACCACATTCAGGGAACTGCAAATACAAACATCACAATAAGTTAAATGTCAAAATCCTCCTAAATTTAAAATAATAAAATAAATAAAAAATGGCAGGACATAAATACAAACTAATTAGAAAAGTTCAAAATATGTAAAGATTAAAAATGAAAACGAATAGCAAAATTGATACTGACACAACTCCCAGTCAGAAGGAAAGAAATGACATAAGAGCAATAATGGCCAAATGATCTAATAATTAGAGAGCCAGAAAACAGAGAACATGAGATAAAATTTGAAGAAATTCTCGGTGGTAAGTTGGTTAAAAAACATAATAGGTGGAAAGATGTTCACATTTTCATATGATCTATAACAATCTAATTTATTACAATTCTGTTACACATACTGTTGCATCTGTTTGCAAGAGAAAGGTCAGTCCATTCCAGCATGTTCAAAACAAGAGATGACTCAATACATCTAAGTCTGTGGTCTGTGTTGGCAGTAATGTAATCTAGATCCTCTTAGGAAAGTATCAGAGAAGACAACCCAACTGTCCCTCTGTAACTGCCCTTAATGTTACATTTATTTTTCGATGCAATCTAGGTTAAATAAAAAGGTACAACAGCTAAATATCTCCTTGTTTTTAGTGCCTAGTTTACACTCTCCTTACAGGGATAAATTTAAGAGTTTATCATTCAAGGACTATCTCCTGATTATATGCAAATAATGAAAGCTAAGTGAAACGTACTTTATAATGAACTCACCTAGAAAAATTATAAGAATAACAATTACAATCATTATACTAACAATTAATATTATTCCCTGCATTCCCTCTCCTCCTTCTAATTCAGGAAAAGATGCTAAATTCAAGTCATTACCCTAATTCTGTTTTAAAAGTAGAACAATTATTTGATCAAAAGGGAGGAACATCCTTAAGGATTTTAAAGCAATTTTCAAACTGATTCCAAAACTGTCAATCTACAACCTCAGGACCTTCCCTTTAAGGTCCATCTATTCCACCATTACTTATTTTAATTAAAACATCAAACAATCTAGGCTAACCTGGTATGTGAAAAGGGCCCTTTTCTTGTATATGACATTTTCACACAATTATTAAAGATTATTTTTTTATAAATTAATATGTGTAATGTTGTAGGAAAAGGCTGTAAGTCAAGGAGAAAATTGTCTTTCTTGTTCCTAAAACTGGTGATGGTTCAGACAGATGCCAAAACAGGTGAGTTTCACAGAGGAATGTTGAGAATATGGTGTCTTTGGAGGGTAAATACAAAATATTGTGAATTGCTGTTCTCTTATTAATAAAATGTGAGACATTTTGTATGAATTAGAAGCATATTCAGGACTCCTAAGAGTCTGTTGATGACAATGCTTAAGACTATGTCTACGCACCACTTAGTGAAATTGGCTTCCTTAAAATAAATAAACAGCTGAAATGATGTCATTGCTTCCAAAGTAATAAGTTAAAATTTTTTTTCCTCTTATTGGTAATTTCTCCAATAATATTATTATTTTTAAAAATTGTATTCATTATTTTCAGAGAGCAGGGCAGGGAGGGAGGAGGAAAGGGAGAGAAATGTCACTGTATGGTTCTTTCATCTGCCTCCAGCTATGGACCTGGCTGGAGACCTGGTTTGCAACCTGGTTATGTGCCCTGACTGGGAATCGAACCAGCCACCCTTGGGTTCACAGGCCAGCACTAATCCACTGAGCCATGCTAGCCAGGGCTCCAATAACATTATTAAAAGGATAAGGAAAGAAAGGGAAATCTAAAACACCATTTCCCCCAACTTAACAATACTGAATAGTTCACGTACTATTTTAAAATCAACTTCATTGAAGTATCCTTTATGCAAAATAGAATAGTCCCAAGTTATTAATCAATGAATTCTGACAAACATTAATAACTGTGCAACCAAAATCACAATCAAGCCATTAAACTGCCCCCCCCAATTTTATTGTACCCTCTTATAGTTAATGTCACCCACAATTTTGACTTTAGACACAGCTCAATGTTTTATCACCATAGACTAGCTCACCTGCTACAGAATTTCACACAAATAGAATCATACAATACTACTATGTACGCTTTTCTGGCTGGCTTCTTTTGCTCACTATAATGTTTTTGAGACTCATTTAACCTATAGCATTTGAGATTCACCTCTTTGTTAGTTACTAGTATTTCATTACAAAGATCTAAGATAATTGTTTATCTATTAATCCACATTTGAACATTTTATTTTAATTCATTTTCTGTCACAAATAAAAATGCTATTAACATTTTTGTGCAAGTTTTTCAATGAGAATGTTTTCTTCATTCTGTACCTAGGTATAGAATTTTTAAATCACATGGTAAGCTTATGTTTATTCTATATGCCTACCCTTATGCCAATATGTGATATACTTACTAGAGCTTAGTACTAATAGTCTTGAATTCAGGTAGTGTAAGCCCTCCATCTTTTTCCTTTCAAGATTGCTTTGGATATTATAGATCTTTTGAATTTCCATATACATTTTAGAATCTCTTTGTCAATTTATGCTCCCCCAAAAACCAAAAAAAAAAAAAAAAAAAAAAACCCAAAAAAACTGCTGTGCTTCTGAATGATACTGCACTGAAACACAGCTCGGTTTGGGGACAGCTACATTTTAACAATGTGGAGATTTCTATTTTGTTATGAACCATGTATATTACCCTATTAATTAGTTTCTTTTAAAATTTTTTAAAATGCTTTATAATTTTCAATGTACAAGTCTGAGACACATTTGCTAATTTATCTTTCACTCTATTGTAAATTATTAGTGTACATTTCTGCAAGTTTTGAAAGATGTATACAACAACCATATGTCATATGTATTGTATACACAAACACAGTCATGATATAGAATAGTTCCATTATCCAAAAAGTTTCTCCATGTTCATTTGCACTCAATTTTTCCCCTAAGCCTTAGTCCCCAGAAACCACTAAACTGTTTTCTGTCCATGTAATTTGGTCTTTAAGAGAATTTCATATAAATGCTATCATACAATTCATAATTTTGAAGTTTGGCTTTTCTTTTTTTTTTCTCTTGACATAATGAATTTGAGATTTGCTTGTGCTATTGCTTTTCATTGCTGAGGAGTGTTTCCTGGTATTGTATGGATGTACCATACTATATTTACCCCTTGCTCAGTGAGGAGACATCTGAGTTAGTTACTGTTTTTGACTTACATACTTTTGTGAGAACGTCTCTGGATGTATGAAAGTATATGAATTAACTTTATAGAAACTGCCAATCGCTTTTCAAAGTGGCTGGATCATTTTTCGTTCCCACCAGCAATGTGTTAAAGTTCCAGTTGCTCTGCATGCTTGGTAACACTTCGTAATGCAGCTGTTTTTATTTTAAGACATTGTAAAAAGCATACAATAGTATCTCAGGGTTTTAATTTGCATTTCCCCAATAACTAATGACCTTGAACTTTTTGTGTGCTTATTTAACACACACACACACACATATGTGCACATACCCACATCTGGTCAACTTCTTTGCCCATTTTTAAAGATGAGTTGTCTTACTGTTTAGTTCTAGTAGTTCTTTATATTTTCTAGATAAAAATTGTTTGTATGATTTGCATTTCATCGACATTTTTTTCCAGTCTGTGGCTTGTCTTTTCCTTCCCTTAACATTGATTTTGAAGTTCTTCCTTATATGATGCCTTATTTATAAAATATTTCTTTGTGTATCATGCTTTTGGTATAATATCTAATAAATATTTACATAAAGTAAAATTTTTTTATGCTTTATTAAAAAAATTTTTGTTGGGGTTTATAGTTTTGGGTCTATGATCCACTTTGAGATAAATTTTGAATGCAGTAAAAAACATGAATTAAGGTTAATTATTTTTGCGTATTCTGGAAGATTTGTAGAAAATATGTATAAGTTCTTCCTTAAATGTTTGGTAGAATTCTCCAGCAAAGCCACCTGATCTTAGGTTTTTTCTTTCTGTCTGTCTTTCTTTTGGGGGGTAAGATTTAAAACTCCATATTCGAGCCCTGGCTGGCATGGCTCAGTAGACTGGCGCCAGCCTGCAAGCCCAAAGGTTGCTAGTTCAATTCCCCAGCCAGGGCACATAACCTGGTGCAAGCCAGGTCTCCAGTCAGGTCCTTAGCTGGTGGCAGGTAAAAGACAACCATACATTGATGCTTCTCTCCCTTTCTTCTTTCCCTCCTTGCCTTTCTCACAGAAAATAATGAATAAATTCTTTTAAAAACCCCTCCATATTTGGTTTCTTTAATAGATATGAAATTAATTAGATTTTAATCTCCATATTTAGTTTCCTTAATAGGTATAAAATTGGATTTTAATCTTTTTTTTTTAATTTTATTGTTGTTGTATTACATCCATCCCCTTTTTGCTCCCATCTGTCCCCCTCCCCACCCACCCATTCCTCCCAAAGTCAATCCCACCTGTTGTCCATGTCCATGGTTCCTTTATACTAGGTTCTTGTCTAAACTGTTCCCCTTCCTTGCCTCTGCCTCCCCCCTCCCCACAATCCCCTTCCCCCTGACCACTAAAGGCCTATTCAATCTCTTCTTATAGAAGTTCTGAAATTTGAATCTTTCAAGGACCCTATTTATTTCATCCAAGTTGTCAAATTTATGGCACTAAGATACAATATATCTTTATCATTCTTTTAATGTCTATAGGGTCTGTAGTAATGCCTCTTTATTGGTTTCTTATATTTGTAATTGGTGTCTTCTCTCTTTTTTGATTGATTACTTGGTTATTGATCTATCTTAGCTGTCTGTTTTTAAGTTAGTGCCATGCTGTGTTAATTACCATAGCATACTTTGAAGTCAGAAAGTATCATGCCTCCAGTGTTACTCTTCTGGCTCCAAATTATTTGGGTTCCTTGAGGTCTTTTGTATGAATATGAGTTCCATATGAATTTTAGAATTGTTTTTTTTCTTATTTCTGCAAAAAATGCCATTCAGATTTTGATAGGGGTTTCAGTGAATCTGTAGATCTCTTTAAATAATACTGCCATTTTAACAATATTAATTATTCCCATACATGAACATAAGATGTGTTTCCATTTATTTGTGTTCTATTTCATTTCTTTCAGCAGCAGTGTTTTATAGTTTTCAGTGTACAGTCTTTCACCCTGCATTGTCATATAAATCCTTGAAAGTTCTTTTCTGCTAAATCCATCACATCTATCATTTCTGGTCTATTTCCATTCATTCGTTTAGTCCTTTTATGGGTCACATTTTCCTGTGTGTACTTTTTTCGTGTGTACTTTTTAAATTAGATGGCAAATATTATTAATTAACATGAGCAGATGGACATGGTTGTTTTCCTTTAAAGAATGTTAGTATTTGTTTTGGAAAAAAACATTAAGATATATACCCATCAGTTGTATCTTTTCAAGGCTCATTTTTAAACTTTGTTAGATAAGCACTAGAGTAGCATTTGCTTCAGGACAGTTCATCCCTGCTATTAATGCATGACTCTTTGAACATCTCTATGGAATGCTTCACATGTTCAGCAAAATCTTTCCCATTTGCTCAGTAGAAATTCAACTGTCTCTCCGCCCCATGTAAGTGCTGGAAAAGGTTCATTTCATAACTTCCCAACATTTTCCCTTTCTTCTGTCTTATAGATTTTCACCCTATTCATGCACAGATTTGAATTCAACCCAGTACTCAAGTGGACCCCTAACCAGCTTTCTGGAGTTTGTTCTTGGTATATGTCCAACCTTTCCAGTATTCCTCCCCTAAAACCCCGTTGACTTGGCCACCTTGAGCTCTCGTCTGTCTCCTCCACACAGCCAAACAAGGTTCTACTTGGGCTGTCTCCTTCTACTCTACAATCTGGATCCTGCTTCTAATGATTGTAGTTGAGTATAGTAGTTTAGTTATTTGTCATACTTCTTTTGGAGATCACAGTCCTGTGTTGCCTGTTGGCTAGTGTCTAAAACAGACATTTTATGCATTTTGTACTGTTTTCTATTTTTTTGGACCAGGTACAACTTGTGAGTGAAAGCCAAAGTCTCATGTGCTTTTTAAACACCAAATATGTACTAATCTTTTCTACCAACCTTTGGGGACATTTAGCTCAGTGTAAATTGTATTCGCAAGAAAAGTAAGTTAAAAATAAGATGTTTTTAATTGATAAGAGTACATTTAAGATTAGTAATAATATAAAGATACAAGATTTAATAATTATCATATAACCATCAAATCAAAATTTGAGCTACACTGGGTTAAACTTTAACTGTTATAGGATAGTCCTTGATTAGAATATTGAAGTTCTTCAAAATATAATACATTAATGCTCAGAACCTACTATCCTATCATTTCTAAAACCATATGATTCTGATTCTGACTCAAGAGAAGAGAGGGAAAATTGAAGGGATTCAGTGCTTGGGCTGGAGTGAGTAAGAAAATAATAGGCTGGAGATGAAGAGACATGAAACAGCAACTGTTTCCCTGAAGAAGAGCTGAACTTTAAAGTGTCTTCTGACTAATGTCTCATCAATGTGCCTGTGTGCTGCAGGCCACAGAGGAAAACTGAAGGAGAATCTCAGGAGGTAAGGATTCTGGCTGCTCATCACAGCTTCAGTGCAACCTGGCCTTATCCACATCCCTTGATTTCTTCAAGGATGTCTGTATATTCCAGTCACCTAGGGTCCTGTATTGCTGACATCTGAACAACACATTCTGTGCTGTCCCTCTCTGTAAAACTATGGGTATAATGTGATTAATGACTGGTGTTCAAGTAAGGTTTGAATGACTCACGTCCTAATTATATTCCTAAGAGTGACACAGAAAAGATTTTTTTAAAATAAGAAGAGGTAAAACAATACCAACATATGTCATACATATTACAGTTATTATTTTAAAAGACTAAATTTAAAAAATGAAAGGTGCATTATAAATGTTCATGAAGATTATCTGTTTAATAAACAGCTGAGGTGAGAAGATCTTCTGGCTCACTTTCCTTCTTGTTGGGTCATGGACGTGGCTTTTCTCTCTTCATTAACGAGCCATTTAGAAATGGCCGTACAGCCCCGTGCATCAGGCCACAGGGTGAAGGTGGACGCCTAGACCCTCAGTTGTCATGGCAGCAGAAGCTGAGGGTTCATTGTTTTTCCAGATTGTACCCTTTTATTGAACAAAAAAATACATGTGCATATTTATATTTTACTGTTTAAGAGAATAAAATCTTTGCTTTTATGTAACATAACAGCCTGTTTGAATAGAAACTATATACAATATGACTTTTAAAAATTATACTTTAAAATGTCTGGAAGGTGAAAAGCTTAATGGAACAATGCCTGACAACTGAGAAGAGAACATATTGGGGGAAAACATTCATGGAACAACATTCCCTAATTTGGTCATAATCATCTGTTTTTATGTGAAGGTGTGTGAGCTTTGAAATTTGAAAACCCTCATTAAACTAAATAGGCTTTCAGTTTACAGGCTCAGAGGCTTGTCAACTCAGCTGGAGCTTATTACATGATCAGTTCCGTGTTTCTCAGGGGCTTTGTGGCTGTGAGTGCAAACATCTGAGGTAAGTTATTTCAAGCTCGCTCCAAGTTTGACTCTTAACAAAACTGGCCACTGGGAAAATACGGCCAACAATCCCAGCACTGGTCCTAATTCCATCCTGTGCCCGAGGCCTCTGTGCTGCTGTGTGTATCATTTGGCATTTTTGACCACAGAGCACAATTTACTGTTACATTTCACTATAAATTCATGGCTCGCCAAACAATGTGCTCCAGAGTAGAATAAATATGCTTTAATGAGTAGCTGAAATACGACCCAGCTAACGGGAACTCAAAGGAACAAAGGGTGCTTTTCCATAGTGGAGTCCAATCACAAAGGGCAAGGAGCAAGCAATACCAGAAACAAATTAATCCATGACTCAGTCAAGTAGAATAGAGAGAGGGAGAGAAAGACATGGCCTGATTAGGAAGTGAAAGTACATTGCCATTCTACTCTTGCTAAAAGGTGTGGCAAGTCCTGAAATTCAGTTATTCTGCTCCATAACAGGACTTATCAGGCAACTGAATATTACACTCTCCTCAAAGGTGATTCCTGAGTCATTTCCAAGAACTCTCCTGTCGACATCCAGTGGTGCCATGGCTGGTCGGTCACTTGTAAGGAGCGAAGGGATGAAAAGGCTCTACCACTTCCTAGCTTGGCCAAAATACTCCCTAAATGTTTTTCCAGGAACACAAAGACACATTGTGAGAAAGCCCATCAATGTTAAATGTTCACTTAGAAACACACGTTATAAGGTATAAATGAAAGGGGAAAAAGTGAATAATCCCTATCGTTTGGAGGTATACTTCTGAAATGCATTCATATTTGGATGCAGGGTCTTTTACTTGGTGATTCATATCCTCAAAAGGAGACACATGAAAAGAATGTCATATTGTGATCACATAGCTATGTAACCTATGTGACTATTTTCTAAATGTAATCTTAGGAAACAGTAACCAGAAAAAAATGTTAAAAACTTCTATGTTTTCCTCCTTCCCTCTTCCACCCAACACCTCTAACCCCAACCACCACCACCCCAAGCTAGGCAGAAAGTGAATGAATGGTGTTCTACCATAATAACTGAGAACAACTACCAAAATAGTAAGGCTTTGCAATTCTCCTAGTGGCAAAATTTATTTACATTCTTGGTAAAATCATCGATCACGCAGTCCAAAAGATGTGATTCATGAAAATAAATCTGTAATACCTATGCTTATAAATATTTTTAAAGCCTTTGAAAAACTGCAGTTTCCAAAGTGATGGAAACTAAATGATAGTTAAGTATTAAAATAAGATCCATTATACATCTCCCAAGCCATGAAAAACAGTGAAAGTGTTCCCTGCACAGCCAGTAACACATGCATTCTCCATCTGACTTTGAGTTCTCTGGGCCACAGGCATGCTGCCCAGATGTAGGTAATCCTGGCTACCAATCAGGCCCCTTGCCTTGTCCCCTGTTCAGGTCTTTCTCTCATGCCACACCTGCAATCGCATGACTGCTTAGGAAGGGAACGCTTAACACCAGGGGTCTGTCTATCAACTTCAGAAATCGTCAAGGCCCAAATTTTGAAACACAAGAATCCCTCTAGTTAGTTCTCCTCTCTCCACTTTACTGCCAAAACTTCTTTTTCTCATTCAAGACAGAACTTAAAATTATCTCTGTCTTGCTTTCATAAAGGCAGAGCTAGAACTGACGCAGGGACTCTCTCTTCTGCTCAGATCTCTGATTTTCTTTTTCATTAAGTTCTAAGTGTCATTGTTTCAGCAATTATTATAGTTCATAATTTTAAATTTGGGTCTTAGCCTTGCCCTCTATTTGCACTGCAGGAAAGAAAAAATATACTGAAGAAGGAATATATTTTATCAAAGAGAGGTCTGCTTGGAATCTTTTGGAATTAAAGTTTAGATTAAAAGGGAAATGATAAGCCCCAGCTGGCAGCCCAGTGGATTGGCATTGGCTTGCAAACCCAAAGGTCGCTGGTTTGATTCCTAGCCAGGGCACGTACCCAGGTTGCAAGCCAGGTCTCCAGCCAGGTCCGTAGCTGGAGGCAGGTGAAAGGCAACCATACATTAATGCTTCTATCCCTTTCTTCCTCTTTCTCCCTGCCCTTCCCTCTAAAAATAATGAATAAAAAAATCTTAAAAAAAATTTTTTTTTTAATGGGAAACGATAGATTTTGGCTAGGAAATACTACAAGACATAGAAACATACATGTAACCTAAACTTACAATATCTTTAGGAAATAAAGCTAGACTATAAATTTTTCCTCTTCGGGCATATAAATATATTTATATTTTGTATCAGATACTACGTTTAAAAAGTCTGTTTAATAAATTTCAGCTTATCTTGGAGGCAGCAGATATGACTCCATGTGATGCTTAATTGTTGCAAAAACTTGTTTGTATTTGTATTTTAATTTCAATAATATGTCATCTATTAAAAAGACAAAAGCAGTAAGAAATTACTTAATACATCATGAACTCCTGATGCAGCAACTTCTGTGTATAGACTTCCTGGAGGCATTTTAAATAATTATTTTGTTGTATATTAATTTTTAAGTTTTACAATAAATGTTCATATCAAGCAATTGCAGGTGGTAGTAATTAATGAGAGCCTCACCATTGTTATATAAAAACATATTATCCTGAGTTATACCTTGACAGTGATAGCTATTAGAAGTCTTCATAGGCACTCTGGAATTATTCACACAGTGGTAATTAGGTGTGTGGATGTGTAGCTTGGAAATGGAAAAAAATATACTTCACACTCTTTGTCTCACTCTGAATAGAACTGTCATTATCATGTACAGTGGTTTTTTGTATCTCATAAAAAGGCTACATGTTTGTTCACTACTTGAATGAATTAATGAAAATAGATGCGTGTACTGGAGAAATTAAGAACATGACAGCAACTGAAACGATTTTAGCTAAAGTTAAGAATCAGCAACTATGGAGAAGAAAAACTTCCAGAGAGTATGTATTTTATGTCCTTGTTTAGAGATCAGTAGATAAGCCCAGCACATATTATTATGGACTCTAGCCAAGGTCACAACCCTAGGTAATGCCGGAACAAGGAGCAGCAGCCTAGTCTCCTACATCATACTCCTTGATCTTTCCTAGCAGCTCTGCTTCTCTGCGGAAAGAAATACAGGAAGAGTGGTCAAGTGTCCAGCAAACTGTGATTCAGAACTAAAATCTTTGCCAGGAAGCCTTGGGCCCAGGCTTACAGATTTCGAATTTTGAACAAAAACAAGGTAAATGACTTAATGAGCTTTGCAGCAGCTATTCCCTGGCACCCTTAGTTCTCACTAGACAGACAAGTCATTAAAAGGGTTGTGGCAGTGAGATAGCCCAACAGAAAAGCTGGCTGGGGTTATTCTTACACATCTCACCCTTAAAGGAGTAAAAAGATTTTCATTAAATTACTAAATTAAATTGGAAATTAAAATGTACTTTAAAAAAAAATTGTACATCTGGCTACCATCTGCAGTGTTGATGCTAAGTGAAGAATAACTCATAGTAAACCATAGTTTGGGTTTATATTTCAGATGCGTGAAGTATAATTTTTCTGTTAAATTAAAACTAAATTTTAACATTAAATATTCACAGGCCAATGGCTAAAAACTAATTTAAAAACTTCTTTTTAAGATTTTATTTATTATTTTCAGAGAGAAGGGCAGTAGGGGAGGAAGAAAGGGAGAGAAGCATCAATGTATGGTTGCCTTTCACCTGCCTCCAGCTAAGGACCTGGCTGGAGACCTGGCTTGCAACCTGGTTATGTGCTCCGACTGGGGAATCGAACCAGCGACATTTGGGTTTGCAGGCTGGCACCAATCCACTGAGCCATACCAGCCAGGGCAAAACTGCTAATTTTTAAAGCACATGCTTGCAAAAACGTATTTAGATGAAGATGACACTAACCCTCAAATATTTGTGGGACTACATAAACAGTTTGCTAATTTATGAAGGTCAGTTAAAAAAAGTCAATCTTACTGATTAAAATAAGTACATAAGTAATCAAACCATCTCCTTTCAAACTGTTACTCTCATGTTCTAAAACGTCTGATTAAATTAATTTCGTTCTAGGTAATTCTTCTTTAAAAACAATGGTTAGATATAAGTATGTATAGTAATAAAGATATAAGAGCACCAGAGGAGGGTGCAGAACAGAGGAGAACTGCCTGGATTACACCCCAGGCCATAAACGAATGGAGCTTAGGGAGAAGAGTTTGGAGGTGAAATCCACCCTTTTTCTTAGCAAAGCTATCTGAATGGTATGCCATGGAGGGACAGGGAGTGGGCAAATACTGGCCTTTCAATTGAAGTGGGAAAGCTGATGTCATGAATCCTTCGATGATGATGAGAACTCACCTGGATCACCATGGCACACCACCCCCACCAAGGGGTGGGTACAGATATATCATAGCAGACCACACATGCTCACTGCGCTGCATTCAATCAGTAAATACTGAACCAGCATGTAGGCACTATTTCTCTAGCCAGACATATAATGATAAATCAAACCAGACCTGCTCCCTTGTTCTCATGAGGTAAGGAGGTAAGTGAGAGGAGACTAGAAGCTGGAGAGTATAAGTGTGGACATGACAAGCCAGTCACACAGGTGAGGGTGTAACGGCACAATGAGGGAAGTCCTATAAAGAAATAGGGCCGCATTCTAAGGAAGGCACAAAACAAGGACTAGACAGGGATTTAGGAAAGAGTTTTCCCAAAGAAATGTCATTTCAGCTCAAATCTAATGCTAAAAATAAGTAACTTACAATGAACAGTGGTCACAGGTAAGAGAGTTCCAGGCAAAATAAGCATCTGTACAAAATCTTATGTGTTCTTTGTTATCCTTAAAAATCATGGTGCTAAGAATCTTTGATTAAGAGTAAAAAAAAAATGATTTCTATCTCCCACAACATCACCCCTTCACATCATGTGTCTTTGCATATACAAGGTTGTCCCAAAAGTATTGGCCATGCAAACTGTGAACTATATCGGCATTTACTCGATACTTTCGGGACAGACATCTTGTTTATTTGTTGACTGACTGACTGCTTCCCAGGACCACTGTAAAGAGTAAATGAACTAACATATGTATTTATAACAGAACCAGACCCATAGGAAATGCTTGGTAAGTGTTTGTTATTATAGATAATAACTATATTACTTAATTATAAGTATGTTACTTATAAGGAAACCAAGATTTTCTCAGCCACTCTGCTCTTCATCAAACACTCTAGACGAGGGCGTACTCAGCACACACACTGCGCATGCTCAGTGTCCTGCCATTTATACCCGGCTCCTGGGTCATCACTGCAGCTCATGTGACTTCTAATTGGCTCTGGCCAGGTCCAGGAACTAAAAAGGCTGCCCTAGGGCCTCCTTCACATCCAATTTTGTGAATTTTCTTATGCATATGTCCACCATACCTAAGATAGCTTATTTTTTCTAAACATATATATGGCTGAGAATAATTTACAGATTTTTAAAACTCCCCTCCTTATATTCACATTATGACACTTTTGCATTAATTTCAGGTACTGTATTAGAACCAAGATAGGACCATGGATTTGGAAGTTGGCATTGATACTGTGGAATTCCATTGTTCTGATTGTGCTGTTAATGATCCTTTGGTTCCATGGATAAAAATCTCATTTCCTGAAAGCCAGATCCCCAGGGAGCTAGTGTACTTTTCTCTTCTTTGTACTGATAAGCAGGCAGTGCATCTGATTTAAAGGAGCAAAATGAAAACAAGTTCTCTAATTTACTTTGATGTTCCCCATGATAGGAAAAAATTTTCCCCCTTTGTACAATTCATACAGCTTCTGGAAAGAATGCTGTAGCCTGTGGAAGAGTCAGGAGTAGCCAAAGATAATAAAACTGCCTGCCACACCACCAGAAGTAATGGCTAATAAACTAGCCTTTCAGTTCACTTCCAAGTAGCCAGGTGTCCTCCACTGGGCTGATGGTCAAGAGCCGATTTGGGCACCACCTATAAAATCCTAAACTTGTACTGAAAGGATATCAGCGAGGGCTTTTACAGAAGTCAATGATGTCTTGGGACCCTGACTCAGGTTACTGGGCCATAGAAATAAGTATTTCCAGCCCTGGCTGGTAGCACAGTGGATAAGGCGCCAGCCTGCGAACCCAAATGTCGCAGGTTCGATTCCCCAGCCAGGACACATAACTAGGTTGCAAACCAGGTCTCCAGTCAGGTCTGTGGCTGGAGGCAGGTGAAATGCAGCCATACATTGATGCCTCTCTCCCTCTCTGCCTCTTTCTAAAAATAATAAAATAAAATCTTTAAAAAAAAAAAGAAATAAGTATTTCCAGTAAAATTGAATGATGATCTGTTGCGGTCTCTCATGGAGGCAGATCTCCATCTATACAACTTGCAAAGTTAACTATATAACTTACAAAGACTAAACATGAAGACTGGTGAAAGAGAGCAGATATATATGACCCCAAGAGTGGTAAATTAAAGGATTAGACATTGAGGAAGAAAATTAAAGAAGTCTGTGCTCCTTGATTTAGGATATAGTGAAAACAGATATAAAGGTAAAACCTTATACTGTATATACTATGCCTTATTTTTATACATATTCAAAGTTATCTATAAATATATATGCAATATGAAATAACTAATTTTTCAAAAATGAAAAATCATGGTTGCTGACTTGCCAATAACAATATTAATACCTTGTGATATAAGTTGTTCCAGTACAAGTTTATATTTTTTCTATTATTGGGTGCCTGGAGCTATGGTATTAAACAAAGATACAAATAGCTCCTACCCTTATGCAATTCTGAGATATTCACATTGTTTTCTCTGTCTCCAAAATTTATGAGTTTCCTAGAGGTGCCACCAGCAATCTCCAACAAAATAACTTCTTGACATTCTTCATCCTGTTCCTTTTGTATTTCTAGGATCCAAGTTGCTTATAACAAAACAGTAAAGGTAGAAGCCAGCATGGAAATGCTTTAAGTGAGACATTGTGAGAGAAGTTCCTATTTACTTTTTCTTTTTTAATATTTTATTTCTTTATTTTCAGAAAGAGGGGAAGGGAGAGAGGCAGAGAGGGAGAGATACATCAATGTATGGTTGCATTTCACCTGCCTCCAGCCACAGACCTGACTGGAGACCTGGTTTGCAACCTGGTTATGTGCCCTGGCTGGGGAATCGAACCAGCGACCTTTGGGTTCGCAGGCTGGTGCCTTATCCACTGTGCCACCAGCCAGGGCCTATTTACTTTTAAAAGAGGGCAAAACAAAATCCTCTCGAGAGGAGTCTGGATTTCATTGTGATATGGCTGAGAAACCTGGGCTATCTGAACAGCCTAGCAACTGCTAGTTGTCAAAACTCTCCACTGTGTCCCTGAAACAAGTGGGAATTTATAGACAGGTGGCCTGTGACTGTCACTTCATCTAGACCCAGTCATTGCACAAATTTGCACTCCTTTTCACAAAGCAGGCACAGGTGCATAAAACTTTAAAAGTGAAACATTAGATATTTTAAACCTCGCTATGTATGTGGTGAACCATACTAATTATACCAGTACTGAAAATAAACTGCCGTTTGTTGAACATTGAGAAGAAAATGAGAAACAAAAGAAATTTGATATCTCACTTCAAGTTCACAGAAAATAAAATTCACTAGTTGAGCATGGAACATGTTAAGAATCAGAACATCATGCTTCAAATATCGTCAAATGCAACAATCAGAATTCAGACTGCCAGCAAAACACTCAAAATATATTGCACTCCAAATTCCACCCATTTCTCTCATCCCACTTATAGAATTTTCGGTTACAAGAAGTAGCCGTCTGTGTTTGCTGCGTACTCCCTCATTTGAATCAACTCCCACGAGCTGTCTGCCCAACCTCTCCCCTCAAGCCAAGTGTGCCAATGACCTTCACCACCTGATTCTATGGGTCACGATCATCCTCATCGGCAACATCTCAGCAGCATTTGACCCAGATGATTGCTGTCTCCTTCAACAAAACACTTGGATTTCCTCCTACTTGATGGGCTGTAACTTTTCAGTCATATTCATCAAATCTTCCCCTTCTTTCCAATCTCTAAGATGTTGCAGTTTTCAGGCCTCATGCAGTCACCTGGCTTTAAATACCATGTACACGCAGATGACACATATGTCTCTCTCTACTATTGAGCTTTCCTCTGAAACACAAACCCATCTATCTAAACACATTCAACAACTCTGAGCAGACATATCTATGAGGTAGTCACATTCACATGTTCAAAACAGAACTCATAATACAAGCCCTCAGTTGCTCCTGTTCACAGCTCCCCATCTCACAAACAGCACCAACATCCAGTTGTTCAAGTCCAAAACCTTGCAATCACCTTTGGCTTTTCTTTAGCTCTCACTTAGTATGTAATCCATTCCCAAATCCTTTTAGCTACAATATGCTCCAAATCTAAATATGTTAACCATCTCCACTATTATGTCCCCAATCCAAGTCATCATTTCTCAACCAAACCCCCAAAACTGCTCATGCCACCTGCTGCTATTCCTGTCCCCACAAATCTACTCTACAGACAGGAATTGGAGTCATCCTTGGAAAACATGTATCAGGTTAGAGACCTCGGATGGCTCCCCTTTTCAGAGTCAAATCACAGCTATTGCCAGACAGAAAGCCCATGAGGGTCTTACCCTAGCTATTACCTCCACCTTCATCATCTACCCCTCTTCCTTCCTTACAGCTCTATAACTATTCAAACAAATCAAACAGGTCTTCCTCAGGGCACTTTGCACCTGTTCTCCTCCTACTGGGAAACTCCTTCCCTCCATGTTCGCGTGGCTAATTCCTTCATGTTGCTCAAGTGTCACTTCTCAGTGAGGCTTTTCCTGGCGACTCTAAGTTATTTGACAGTTAATTTGCTCCCCTAACTTCTTTGTCCTTCAGAGAAATCATCACTACTGAGTTATATCTAGCTTTATCTTCTTAAATTGTGGTCTGTTTTCCAACTAGAATATAAGTGCCATTACAGCAGAGACTTTCCCTACCGTATTCACTTTTATAACTGAAGAACCTAAACTAGTGTCTGGTATATAGTACATGCTCAATATATAGCGTTGAATGCATCAATAAATAAGTAACAATAAAGCAAGCTATTTTACCTCATAAAAGTGATAGAGAAAGTAGTTAATATATGTCAAACAAGATGCACTAAAAAGGAATTCATAACTTCTCAAAGGAGGTTTTAGAATTGATCTGGAAACATCTTAAGAAACTGACATCTAAAGATCGCTGGTTCGATTCCCAGCCAGGGCACATAACCAGGTTGCAAGCTAGGTCTCCAGCCAGGTCCGTGGCTGAAGACAGGTGAAAGGTAACCAGATATTGATGCTTCTCTCCCTCTCCCTCTCCCTTCCCCTCTCTAAAAATAATAAATAAAATCTTAAAAAAAAAAAAAGAAGAAATTGACATCTAGCTATCTATGTGTTTAAAGAAATGATCTCTATATTCTAATTCCACCATTAAAACATGTCAGTGACTTGTATATGCTGGGACAATCTGTTCCCTTTTGACTCTTAAAATAAAAATAGGTTTTATTTTTAGAAATCAGGATTTCCTTTCCCTGCAGAGGTTACAGCCCAGACACATTTGAACACTGAAAAGTTTACAATGACTCTGGCAGGCCACACTGGAGAAGCAGGTTTCCCCAATTCAGAAACTTCAGGTCTCTGAGGGCCTCATTCTCATGTTCTGTGCTGCAGTTGCCTTATCACATTATCTTTACCTTCTCGTGTCTAGAAAACTTTCAATTAAGCAAGGAAAACTGAGTATGTCCATTCCCAAAGTCAACAGATAACCCCAAGATCCTGGCTAACTTCACCTCTTACTGAGCATCCTCCTCTGCCTACTCCCCCCTCAGTACTCCAGAGGCTTCAAGCACCAAGCACAGCAGGACACACAGTCCTTGTTTTTGCTGCTGCTTTTGGTTGGAATGTTTTCATCTCATAGCCCACTGGTACCCACCTTCATCTGATTCAAGTATCTGCCCAAATACATATATATATATATATGTGTGTGTGTGTGTGTGTGTGTGTGTATAATGTGTGTGTGTGTGTGTATAATCTCAATGTATATGCACTGTATTCACTAAAATATGAGCTCATCTAAGCAGGGTTTGGTTCAATGCTATATCCCAGTACCCAGGACAAGGCCGGGGTCACAGCAGATAGTCAATCAACAGTCATTGAATGAATGCTCCATAAACAGCCATCATATTGTCATCATCCCTTCCCAGTGTCCCTCATTATTCACTGAATTTTTATTAACTTCATAACTATTAAGAGCAGGCTATTTTGACACCTATTTCAGAATATAATTTTCTTCCTTAGTTACAAAATGATTTACTTTATTGATTTGAAGAACATTACTGGAATGTAAACAAAAATTACTCACAGCTAACTATTAGTAATATAGTTCATTAATTTGTGAGTTGAAATACCTCAGGAGTCTATGATTTTGTTTCAGTGCTTTTCTGGAATAATGTTCTCATTTCAGTTATAAGATCCTACTGCCAATATACTGTAAGTCATACCTTAGTTCTCATCGACTTCAGAACTTGTCAAACCCTGTACTTATCACATTTTGTCATGAAAAAAAAAGATCTTTCCGCACTTGGCACTTGCTCGGGACGCATCATGGTGTGAACCATGATGCTGCCCCCGCCAGAGAAAATGCTTCACCACTCAGTACTTGTCAGTTTCAGCACCTGTCCTGAGTTCCAAAATGAATTAGTGACAAGTACTGACTGAGGTACTACTGCAATTTCAATATAAGCAACTTCAAAGAAATACAGTTAAAAATACAATTCTTTCTAAATGCATATATAAAACCACTCCAAACACTTTATGTAACATATCTATGGGCACTGTGTAATTGGATTAGAGAATTACTATTTGCATATTTTCCAAATAGAAACCATTTATAGAAAATATTTTGCCCCTGTGAATAATTAGTCATAGTTATAGTGTACTGACTACATATAATGTTCTCATTTTGGATTTCAAAATACCAGGGGAAAAATAAATTTAAATCTCTACAACTAACCAAAAGGAATTAAATATAATTAAATAAGTAAATCAGAAAGAAACATGAGTATATCTATCTAATGGGGAAAAGTCATTTCTAAGCATTAAAGCCAAGAAGTCTTCTGGTTCAGAATGGCAGATGAAACACAAATATTTACATTTCATTTCCACAAATTCTACTGGAACAACAGTAAAGTACAAAAAAAATTAATTCATGTCACCACCAAACATGGGAATGGAAAGAGTTACCAATGAACCAAAAATGACAAATATTAAGATGGAAATCTGATGGAAATCTGTGTCACACAGGCCCTCATTTTCCTGTGCTTCTCTTTACATGGAGACTCTGACTACGTTTCCCTTGGTGTAACCTTCCAGGGAGCAGAGACCCGTAATAAGTGCTCAGTAAATGTGTCTATTAAAGGATATCCAGCAAAATCAAATTCAAGAAATAAATTAAGATGAGTCATGTTAATGTACTCCAATGCCACCTTTAAAATCCAGTGCCAGTAACATGTTAAATTAGTATTATAAGAAGTGAAAGAAGCCAGTCAGAGAAAGACAAATACCAAAGGAGTTCACTCATATGTGGAATCTAATGAACAAAATGAACAAACAAGCAAAATAGAGACAGACTCATGAATGGAGGGCAGGCTGACA
Source organism: Noctilio leporinus (assembly GCA_004026585.1). Lineage (NCBI taxonomy): Eukaryota > Metazoa > Chordata > Mammalia > Chiroptera > Noctilionidae > Noctilio > Noctilio leporinus. The sequence goes on from PVIW01009370.1 coordinate 51,126, forward strand.
TCTATTGCTACAGGGCAGCAGTGCAAAATGGGGGACAAGGGAAGGAGGGATTGGGCAAAAAAGTGAAAACGGGAAAAAACTCATGGATGTGGACAATAGTGTGGTAACTACTGGTGGGGAGGAGGGGTGAAGGGAGGTGTAGGAGTGTATGTACAGGAGGAATAAATGGGGATGGAGACTTCGCTTGGTGTGGTGAACACATATGGCAGTGTATACATATGTGCTGTATAACTATGCACCTGAAACCAGTGTCACCCCAATAAATCCAATATAAGGAAAAAATAAACATAAATAAATTTCTATTTAGCAAAATAGCTGGGTATAAAGTCAATATCCAGAAATCAAAAGCATTTTTGTATACCAATAATGAAACAACAGAAATAGAAGCGAAAAAACAAATCCCATTTACCATAGCAACAAGAAAAATAAAGTACCTAGGAATCAACTTAACTAAGGAGGTAAAAGACCCGTACTCAGACAACTACAGAACAATGAAGAAAGAAATCAAGGAAGACACAAATAAATGGAAGCATATACCATGTTTGTGGATGGGAAGAATTAACATCATTAAAATGTCCATACTACCTAAAGCAATCTACATATTCAATGCAATCCCAATTAAAATACCAATGACAGATTTCACAGAAATAGAAAAAATACTTCAAAAATTTATATGGAGCCAAAAACACCCACGAATATCCACCACAATCTTGAGAAAGAAGAACAAGGTAGGAGGAATCACAATACCGGACTTCAAACAATACTACAAGGCTACTTCATCAAAACAGCATGGTACTGGCATAAGAATAAACATATAGATCAATGGAACAGAACAGAGAGCCCAGAAATTAACCCAGGACTCTATGGTCAACTCATATTTGACAAAGGGGAAAGCAACATAAAATGGAGTAAAAACAGTCTCTTCAACAAATGGTGCTGGGAGAACTGGACAGCAACATGCAAAAGGATAAAACTAGATCACCAACTTACACCATACACCAAAATAAACTCAAGATGGATAAAGGATTTAAACATAAGCAGTGCCACCATAAAGGTCCTGGAGAAAAATATAGGCAGGAAACTTTCAGATATCCTACGCAAAAATATGTTTACTGATACTTCACCAAGGGCAAAGGAAATAAAAGAATGAATCAACAAATGGGACTATATCAAATTGAAAAGTTTCTGTTCAGCTAAAGAAAATATCAGCAAAATTCAAAGGGAACCAACTGTATGGGAAAACATAATTGCCAATGATACCTCAGACAAGGGTCTGATCTCCAAAA
>PVIW01009371.1:0-52395 GCA_004026585.1 Noctilio leporinus
TTTTTAAAACAAGTAAATTTCTTATTGATGGCAACTAAATGGTGTTTGTAGCATTTTTATCATACAGTAGATTCCATCCATTCACTATACTTTTCTAACTGAGTTGTCCTACATGCAAGTACATGTTTTTAATGTTGTCTGTCTTCTGTGCTGTTCCTGTAAGTTTGCTATTAAAATACATTAAACTATAAAAAAAAAAAAAAAGGCAGCCCTGACACATGTGGCTCAGTTGGTTGGGTATTGTTCTGCAAAGCACCTCATGGCAAAGTGCCTGGGTTGCAAGTTCAGTCCCCTGGTTGGGTGTGTTTGAGAGGCAACTGTTTCTCTCTTGAATCAATGTTTCTCACCCTTTCTACCTCCCTTATCTTCTCTCTAAAAATAAAAATAAATTTACAAAGGAAAGGCACTGCCTCAGAAAGGGCATTAAGTAGAAGGGGGAAAAGCAAGTTTCAGGAAAATATAAAACTATATTCTATTGTATGTAATAAACTTGACCTAGAAAACAAATATTGAATTCTAAATAATATGTATGCGGAAGTATTTAGGGGAGAAATGTACTGATGTCTACAACTTACTTAAAACATATTTTAAAAAATAATATAGCTGATGGATAGTTGTTACCATTGATAGTCAGTTGGTGCACTGGGGATTCTTCCTCACTGGCTAAAACGTTAGCAGGAGGAGGTCCTTACACCAAATGTGCCAAAAACTAGGAAGGTGAATAGACAGGGCCAGATTGTATCTAAAGATAAAAAGGTGAATGGATAGGGCCCTAGCACACCAAAAGCTAGCAAGGTAACTGAATAGGAAAAAAACCTTCTCCTCCCTATCCTCATTAGAAGCTTAGGGTCAGGCAGGAAGGGAGGCTGGTCTTTGAGACAGGAGTCCACCATTGTCCCAGGTCACATGGCACCTGAATACAACCTCTTTCCTTTTGTACCAGCACCTGCCTCATGAGTTTGGCTTTCATTGCAGCAGGCATTTTCGGTTACAGGTTTCGGCGACTACACTAGCATAGCATGGACCTCACCGTCAGCTGCCTGAGACGCTTGGCTGGTGAAAGGAAATGGGTTTTTGGGGAGCAGATGAACTCTAACTCCAAGACTGGGTAAGCTGAACCGACATGTATATTGGGTGGTTCTTTATTTCAGCCACGTGGGCTTTGTGCCACTTGGGTCTGGTTAGGGGCCATTTGCAGTACCTGTTGGTAGGCTATCTTCTGTTGCTTGGGTTTCATGCTACTTGGGCTCTGTGCCACTTGGGTCTGGTTAGGGCCATTTACAGTACTGGTTGGCAGGCTCTCCTATACTAGCCCTGCTGCTTGGGCTTTGTGCCATTTGGATGGAGTCAGGACTGCTTGCAGTATCAGTTGACAGGAGATAAGATTCTAGGACTTACCTATGAGCACTTGTTTGGACTACTAGAATTACAGGTCTAAGTTTTGGTCATACGTTCCCACTTTGTCTAGGGTCTTTCTATGGTAATGGTTTTGGGTTTGTATATTCATGCCATTAGGGGTTGTTCTATTTTGACTCCCAGTGGGATCCCAGTGGGCTGAATTTTAGCAGATTGGTCCATGTCATCAAATGACTAAGAAGGAATTGGTTTTCTATTGTAACACTGCTTGGCCTATATACACTTTAGACTATGGGGGAAAATGGCCCCTAAATGCTTCCCTAAATTACTATACCATCATACAGTTGGAATTGTTTTGCCAATGATCAGGGAAATGGGACAAAATTCCTTTGTCTAGGCATTTAAGTCTTTACACAGTAAGGATTTGGCAAAGAAAAGGAACAAACTAAAGACAAAGAGTAGAGAATTGGCTTCAAAGCCCCTCCCTGATAGCATTACACAAGAAGAAAATGAAAATAGAGAGATGAGTCTCTTTAATGCCTTGAATCCAGGGAACATAAGATTAGCAGCAGGAAGATTTCTGCTGCTAGATAACCATAAAATAGGGCCCAAAGGGGTGACAGCTCCATTCCTATATGATGAAGGGATAGTTTCGCTCCCAAAGACATGGTAGGGAACCCAAACATGTCCAAGGTACTATGGTACAGTACCCAACAGGGCCAGGAAGTACCCCTGTCCAGATTAGGACAATTCTCTTTGAGGTACTACTTTCTAGATAGAATAAACCTGGAAGGCCAGTCTGCTGGTCACTACTGGGCCAGTAGTCCATTTTCCACTTCAGATGTACTGAATTGGAAGAATTCCAACCCCTCATATAGGGAGGATCCTCAGAAATGGCAGATCTTATCACCTCCATTTCTGCCACTCACCATCCAAACTGGGCTCTCCTAAATATCCTGCTAATGGCACATGAAAAGCATCTAGTTATAGATAAGGCTAATGAAGAGGCTCTTTACCCCCATCAGGAGGATTTCAATAGGACTCTCAGCCCATCCATGGCAATTGCCCTGACAGAGCCCAACTGGGCCTCAAACAGCAGGGAACAAGTCTTCCCAGAGCTTGACAAAAGGTACGTATTGCAAGGGCTTTAAAAATGAGTGCCATTGCAAGCCCGGTCTCCAGCCAGGTCTGTAGCTGGAAGCAGGTGAAAGGCAATCATACATTAATGTCTCTCTCCCTCTCTGCCTCTCTCCCTTCCCCTCTCTCCAAAAATAATAAATAAAATCTTTTTAAAAATTAAAAAGTAAAAAATAAAAAAAGGAGTGCCTAGCCCTAGCTGGTGTGGCTCTGTGGATTGAGCACCAGCCTGTGAACCCAAGTGTCGTTGGTTCAATTCCCAGTCAGGGCCATACCCAGGTTGCAAGCCAAGTCTCCAACCAGGTCCCCAGCTGGAGACAGGTGAAAGACAACCATACATTGATGTTTCTCTCCCTTTCTTCCTCCATCCCTTCCCCTCTCTCTAAAAATAATAAATAAAATCTTAAAAACCAAAAAAAAAAAAAACAAGAGGGCCTAAGGCCCTGGCTGGTGGCTTAATGGATGGGTGCCAGCCTGCAAACCCAAAGGTCTCAGGTTCGATTCCCCAGCCAGGGCACGTAACAAGGTTGCAAACCAGGTCTCTGGTCAGGTCTGTAGCTGGAGGCAGATAAAAGGCAACCATATATTGATGTTTCTATCCCTCTCTGCCTCTCTCCCTTCCCCTCTCTCTGGAAATAATAAATTATAAAATCTTAAAACAAACAAAAAAAGGAATGCCTAAACAAGAGCCTGAATATAGTACATGCTATTCAACAGAAACTAAATGAAGACCCTTCTGAATTTTTAAAAAGGATCTATTACCTATCAAATGCACACTGATGCTGACACATAGGTACCAGAAAATGTTTGGATGATAAACATGACTTTAATTGGGCAAAGTTTCCCAGATATCAGAAAGAAGTTCCAATGTTTATACAGGGGGTTGGTAATGAACCTCTCCCAGCTGGTTAGACATAGCCTTTAAAGTTTATCATGAGCAGGAAACAAGGAAATGAAAACAGACCACTGTTTTCTTAGAAACAGTGTGGGGGGACTTCCAACCAAGGTGGAGGCAAAAGTAGATACACTTCACCTCCCTCCACAACCATAAGGAGGAATAAAACTACCTCAAAACTAAAAACAACCAGAATTACCAGAAATCAAAATGCATGAAAGCCCAACAAACTAAGATATTAAGAAATAATACTCATTGAGACAGGTAGGAGGGGAGAAGCCAGGGCGGAAAGGATGTAGTATGGTGGTGGCAGCAGCAGCATTGGCAGTGACAGCAAGGCAGTGGCTGTGACCAGCCAGTGGAAAGCATAGTCACGCATTATAAAAATCAGGAGGGACACCTGGGGAGTGATCCCAACCCCTCCACTCCCCAAGAACAGACTGCACAGTTCACAGTACCAGCACCAGGTGGAAAATTAGGCCTCATTGCTTCTGACTGTAAAAACCAGTGGGGGCAGAGGAAGAAACAACCAGTTTTTCAGCAGAGTCCACTCGTTTCGAGGGCCTACGCTCCTAGACTGTCTGTAACCCACCCACCCTGAGCAAGCGCTGAGCCAGTGGCATTGTTCGCTCTCAGACCCCTCCCCCACATACAGCACCACAACAAGGTGAAATGGGTCTCCCCTCACTGACAAATATCTAAGGCTCCGCCCCTTACAATGTAGCAGGCGCAGCAGCTCTACCTAGGGCACTGAGGCAAACACAGGAGCCTGTCAAGTTGAGGAAACAAAAGTATGACCCAAAACAGGGAGAAGATCAAGGTCCCAGTGGAAGAACTAAATGATGAGGAGATAACCAACATAACAGACACAGAGTTCAAAACAGTGGTGATTACAATGCTCACAGACTTGACAGACACGCTTGAGTACAGCAAATGCATAAGGAAAAAAGTGAAGGGTATATTGAGTAAAATAAAGGAAAATCCACATGAAACCAATGGTGAAGGGAAGGAAGCCAGGGTTCAAATCAACAATTTGGAACATAAGAAAGAAATAAACAATCTTAAACAATCAACCAGTACAGAAAGAGAAAATAAGAATTGAAAAAATTAGAAGAGACTGAGGAACCTCTGGGACAACTTTAAACATGCCAACATCTGAATCATAGGGGTACCAGATGGAGAAGAGGAAGAGTAAAAAATTGAAAACTTATGTGAAACAATATGAAGGAAAACTTCCCTAATTTGGTGAAAGAAATAGACATTCAAGTCCAGGAAGCACAGAGTCCCAAACAAACTAGGCCCAAAGAAGACCACGCTGATACATATCATAATTCAAATGACAAAGGTTGAAGAGAATAGAAGAGATTCCAGAGATTACCTACAAAGGAATTCCAATAAGACTGTCTGCTGACTTCTTAAAAGAGACTTTTCAGGCAAGAAGGGACTGGCAGGAGATATTCAAAGCGATAAAAAGCAAGGACCAAGATTACTCTATCCAGCAAAGCTATCATTTAGGATGGAAGGGCAGATAAAATGCTTCCCAGACAAGGTAAAACTAAAGGAATTCATCATTGTCAAGCCATTATTATATGAAATATAAAAAGGACTTATTTAATAAAAAGAAGATCAAAACTATGAACATTCAAATTGTTACAGGAGGCTAGAAGCAGAGGAAGACATGTCTCACCCACTAACCCAAGAGTCCTGGGCCTCTTATATTAAAAAAAATATTGCCAGGTGTTACAATATCATAAGGAATGATTTTAGCCAGGGAGGAGAAAAATCCTTGGAATTCACCATATTGTTCCCATCATCTGGGAAGAAAAGCTTTTACTTCCCAGAGCCAGAAAGACACATCCCAAGGCCCTAAAGGTGGGAAAGGGTCCATAGAGCCTAAAGGAAGAAGCCCATTAATATCTTTAGGTATCCATGCCCCAGTCCTAGAAAGCTAGCCCCACCCTTTCAATAAGTCTCTTTTCTCTCATCCCACCAACCACAGAAGTGGTCAGAACAAAGGATGTAGGCTGTCTCTTTCTTGACACCCTTGGCCTTCCGGCCAGGAGCCTCTGGCTACATTAGGTCAAGTTTGCCATCCCAGCCTTTGGTCACCTTTGTTTTTGCTCTCCCATTCATTAATAAATTTTGCATGCATGCTAATAGGCTTGCTGATCTGTAATTGTTTACTGCATTGGCTAAAAGAACCAGGGTTTCTCCAATAACAGAATGACAACAAACACAACTATCAACAACAGAACCTAAAACAACAACAACAACAACAGCAAAACTAAGCAAACAACCAGAATAGGAACAGAATCATAGATGTGGGTATCATTTGGAGGGTTATCAGCTGTGGGGGGTAAAAGGGTGAAATGGGGAACTAGTGCAGGGATTAAGAAGCATAATTGATAAGTACAAAATAGACAAGGGAAGCTAAGAATAATATAGGAAAGGGTGAAACCAAAGAACTTATATGCATAACCTATGGACATGAACTAAGAGGCATGGGATTGCTGGAGGAAAGGTGGGTACTGGGTGGAAGGGAGCAAATGAAAAGAAATTGGGACAACTGTAACAGCATAATCAATACCATATACTTTATTATTTTTAAAAAAGATTTTATTTATTATTTACAGAGAGAGGAGAGGGAAGAAAGGCAGAGAGGGAGAGAAACATCAATGTGTTATTGCCTTTCGCCTGCTTCCAGCTATGGACCTGGCTGGAGACCTGGCTTGCAACTTGGTTCTGTGCCCTGACTGGGGAATTGAACCAGTGACCTTTGGGTTCACAGGCTGGTGCCTTATCCACTGTGCCAGCCAGGGCCAAATACAATATACTTTTAAAAAGGAATAGTATAGGGAAGGATGAAACCAAAGAATTTATGTGCATGACCCATGGACATGAACCAAGGCAGGTAGGATTGCTGGAGGGAAGGGGCATACTGGGCAGAGAGGAGCAAAGGGGAAAAAGTTGGGACAACTGTAACAGCATAATTCATAAAAAATACTTAAAAGAAAGAAAGAAAGAAAGAATGTAGGGAAACCAGAAAGAGAGGTGGAACTCAAAAAGGAAAAGGGACACCCTGGCTGGTGGCTCAGTGGAAAGGCGCCAGCCTGTGAGCCCAAGTATCGCTGGTTTGATTCCCAATCAGGGCACATAACCAGGTTGCAAGCCAGGTCTCTGGCCAGGTCCATAACTGGAGGCAGGTGAAAAGCAACCATACAGTGATGTTTCTCTCCCTTTATTCCTCCCTTCCTGCCCTTGTCTCTAAAAATAATAAATAAAATCTTAAAAAAAAAAATGGAAAAGGGAAAGACCCATTAGGCACTAATCAATGAATCTATTGTATAGAGGAAGGCCATGGAGGAAAGACTTCCTAGAACTCAAAAAGAAAAACAAACAATCCAGGTAGCTGTGACTCGGATCTGCACTACCCTTCCCCTTCCCCTTTCCTCCTTCCCTCTTCTCCTCCCATCCACAACCTAATAAACCTTTTCTTTCCTGTCCAAAAAAAAATAGAGAACTTAAGATCAAGGTGGAGGCATAGGTAAATACACTTCGCCTCCTTGCAAAAATTACAATTAGCCTCCAAGACAAATATCACCCAGATTCATCAGAAAGTCAAGCTGTATGGAAGTCCAATAACCAAGGATTTAAAGAATCCATAGTCACCCAGATGAGTAGGAGGGGTGGAGAGGCAGAGAGGCGGAGAGACATACAGAAGAATGGAACTGTCAACGGGTGGTCCCACATCCATGTGTGCTGGATAAAAATCAGAAGGGATACCTCAGGAGTGAGGGATTCCAGCCCCAGAACAAGCCACCCAGACCAAAGTTCCAGCAAATCCCCATACTTCTGGTTGGGAAAACCACTGTGGTTTGGAGCAGCAGAAGAAACTTCAGGATTCTCAGGAGACTCTGTTATCTGGGAAATTCTGGTTCTTCTTGCCAATACCATAAAAAATTACAGATCAGCGAGCCATTTGGGGTGCATGCAAAGTTTATTGATGAACAGGAGAGCAAAAGCAAGGGTGGCCGAAGGCCAGGAAGGCAAGCTTGCTCTAAGGTGGCCAGATGGCCAAGAGTGCCCAGAGCATGGCCAGAGGCCCCATAGCCAGAGACTGGGAGGCCAGCCCCACACCCTTTTGTGTCACAAGGGCCTAGAAAGCAAGTCCTTTGTTCTGAGGACATATACACTATATAGTTGGTGGGATAGGTGAAGAAGTTATATTTTAATGGGTGGATGAAGGTGGTGCCAGTTTTTTTCAGGGGCATGCGACTTCCCAAAGGTCCGTTAGCCTTATCTTATTCCCGATTTTTCTTTATTTTATTTGCGTTCCCATAAGGCTATCAGTTGATTTTTCAAAAGAACTTTGCAGGCAAGACGAAACTGGCAAGAAGCATTCAAAGTAATGAAAAGCAAGGACCTACAGCCCAGATTACTCTGTCCAGCAAAGTTATCATTTAGAATGGAAGGGCAGATAAAGTGCTTCCCAGACAAGGTAAAGCTAAAGGAGTTCATCATCACCAAGCCGTTATTACATAAAATGTTAAAAGGAATTATATAAGAAAAAGATGAAAACTATAAACATTAAAATGTTTATACACAACTATCAACAACTGGCAATACACAGCTATCAACAACTGAATCATAAAAACTAAGCAAACACAAGCAGAACAAGAAAAGAATCATAGATATGTAAATCATTGGAGGGTTATCAGCTGGAAGAGGAAGGGGGAGAATGGGGAAGAGTGTAGGGATTAAGAAGTACAAATTAGGCCTTGGCTGGTGTGGCTCCATGGGTTTGAATGCTGGCCTGTGAACCAAAGGGTTGCTGGTTTGAATCCCAGTCAAGGCACATGCCTTGGTGTGGGCCAGGTCCCCAGTTTGGGATATGGGAAAGGCAACCACACATTGAGGTTTCTCTGCCTCTCTTTCTCTCTCTCTACAAATAAATAAATAATATTTTTAAAAAGTACAAATTGGTAGATACAAAATAGACAGGGTAATGTTAAAAACAGTATAGGAAATGGAGTAGCCAAAGAACTCATGTGCATGACCCATGGACATGAACTAATGTGGGGGATTACTGGAGGAAATGTGAGGTACAAGGCAGAGAGAGGCAAAGGGGGAAATTGGGATAACTATAATAGCATAATCAATAAACTATATTTTTAAAGAGAATAGAAACTCTCACAGAGAAATGTTAGAAAGGAATGGCAAATCTGATGACAAATGAGTTCCAAGGACTCCCCTAGACACCTCCTCACCTATTAGTAATTTCATATAAGAGCTCAAGATACAATTGAGAGTTGGGGACAAGCTAATTGACTTCCTCATAGCTACATACTCAGTGCTAAGGACAAAACTAAGCAAGAAAAGGTCAGCTGTGGTTCTGGAAATCCAGCAGTGAACACAGACCAATGTCTCCTGACACAAATCTGACATTCCCAGATGAGTCCATACATATTTTGTTATCAGCATTTCTTAGTATGACATCATTTAGATGAGTATCAAGCTCTTGTGGTAAATCAGGCCCTCAGAACCCTAAGCAGCAGGACTGGAACCTGCCCAGAATCATCCCAAAGACCTCCTCACCCACCGCCTTGACCACTCACCCATAGCCATACCTGTACATATTTTGGAGTGAATGAAAAAAAGGAATGTTATTATCCAGTCAGAATAACTTTTCAGAAGAGGAGTGAGGGAGTCATTTTTGAATTTTAGTTAAGCACAAAGACATCTCACTTTTCTGTTAAGAAGAATTCAAATTGTGCAACTAGGAGCAACCTCAGACTTGAGTCAGGCACAAAAGAAAGAACTCAGGCCCATGGAGGGTAAAGACTCACCGGTATAGATTTAATCATATTTAAGTGACACCCCATATCTACATGTTCACTTCACACAAGATAAAAAAGTGATGGAATGGGGGTGCAACGGGAGTCCATAACATTAGAGGAGTCCCTAGTAAACCCGGACAAACCATCTGCGTCCGCGGGCGGGGTTGGTGGTTTAGCTCCGCTGGAAGTCAGGGCCGGGCCACCGAGGACTCGGAAACAATCTCAGTGTAGGGCCCCTTCACGCAGGTCGGCCGGGAAGGGCTGACTTTGCCAGGGTGTGTGTGACTGAAGCTGCGGGCCGGGGTCGGCCTTCCTCGGCAGACTACATCCTCCCCTCCGATGCGAGCTCGCCTGCAAATAAAATCGGGTCCTTCCTTTTCCCGGAGCATTTCCCAGGCTGGGGTGAGGAGGTAATGCTGATTGCGGTAGGGGTTGAAAGACGGGTGAGGGCAAGGGTCCAAGAAATGGGCCGAGCAGGGAGTGTCATCCCCAAGAATGGGGGTGGGGTCTCCTGGATGACCGCCCTCTCCCGCCTACGTGCTGCATGGGCGGAGTCGGGTCCCCAGGCTTCAGCACCCGCACACTCCTCCCTCGCGCCCCAGGCTTCTTGGGACCGTATTTTCTGCTTCCGCTCTCATGGCGGACAAGAAACTGGTGGTGGTGTTCGGAGCCACAGGTAAGCAGAACGCAGTCGGAGGCCCTGAAGCGCAGAACCGTCTCACCGAGACTTCCTGGCAGGCATCCCCAGAACTCTGGAGGAAGGGGTGAGATAGCTTGGACCCCTTTCCCGATGGGGGCCGTGGGACAGGAAGTGAGCACAGATGTCCCTTGGGTCTTGAAGTAATTATTTAACTTTGAATAAGTAGTGATTGCATATCTTACTGAAATTAAATCTCCAATCTCTGTACACCGCTCCCATCCCACCCGTTATCAGAGAAACCCAGGTTTTTTTCACCAATGCAGTAAGGAATTATAGATCAGCAAGCCTGTTAGCGTGCAGGCAAAATTTATTAATGAATGGGAGAGCAAAAACAAAGGTGGCCAAAGAAAGGCCTGGGTGGCAAGCTTGCCCTAGTGTTGCCAGAGGCCTGGAGGCCAAGGGTGCTGAGAGAGAGAGAGAGAGAGAGAGAGAGAGAGAGAGAGAGAGAGAGAGAGAGAGAGAGAGAGAGAGAGGGGGAGGAAGTTACTAATTGAACTGGCACTAGCTTTCCACACTTGGAGGGGCATGTGTACCTAAAAAGTATTAATGGGTCTCTTCCTTTGGCACCAGGGGCCCTTTCCTGGCTTTAGGGCCTTAGGATACCTTTCTGGTCATAAGGTTTTTCTTCCCAGAGAGTGGAAACAATACATAGAATTCCAAGGATTTTTCTCCTCTCTGACTAATAGTGTTTCTTGTGATATTGAAACACCTGGCAATATTGTTAGACCAGGTCCAGGACTGCTGGGTTAGCAGATGGGACATGTCTTCCTCTGCTTCTAGCCTCCTGTAACACCCTTATCCCATTCATCACTATTACCAAGTTATTTACCAAAGTATAGTATTTTTAAGTGATAGTGTTATTTTGGCCCCACCTGTTTTATTTTTTCTACCTATATTTAAACATACAGCCCTGGCTGGTGTGGCTCAGTGGCTTAAGCTTTGGCCTGGGAACCAAAGGGTTGCTGGTTGGATTCCCAGTCAGAGCACATGCCTGGGTTGCAGGCCAGGTCTCCAGTGCTGGGCACAGGAGAGGCAACCACATGTTGATGTTTCTCATCCTCTCTTTCTCCCTCCCTCCTCTCTCTCTAAAAAGAAACTATTTTTTAAAAAAAAGATTTTATTTAATTATTTTTAGAAAGAGGGGAAGGGAGAGAGGCAGAGAGGGAGAGAGACATCAATGTATGGTTACTTTTCACCTGCCTGCAGCCACAGACCTGACTGGAGACCTGGTTTGCAACCTTGTTATGTGCCCTGGCTGGGGAATCGAACCTGCGACCTTTGGGTTCGCAGGCCAGCACCTTATTCACTGTGCTACCAGCCAGGGCAGAAACTATTTTTTTTTTTTTAATACATAACATCTTTATTGAGGTATAATTCACATTACCATTTATTCATTTAAAGTGTGCAGTTCACTGGTTTCTAGTATATTTGCAGTTCAGTGACCATCACCACAATCAATTTTAGAAGCTCTCATCATCTCCAAAAGAAAGCCCCCATCTACGTGGATGAAAAAGGGACCACTTCCTAAACCTGACAAGCTCAGGAGAGCCTGCATGGCAAGCCTTACAAACTTGAAGACCAAAAATATTCACACAGAATAGTCTGATATAAAAATTCCTAACTAAAAGTGGGTTATAGCAGGTAGTCATAGCCCTAGGACTGTAGCTTCCTTGACACTTACCTTAAGTGAACCTGTCCATTATCTTTTTTGCATCTAAGATAACATACTTTTGAATTGTCAGAGTAATCTTCTTTTCCAGACTCCTCAAGGCACAACCAGAACGGTACCCTTATTGTTATTTTGCCCACATACTATGTCTGTGTACTGTAAATATTAACTATCCTGTACCCACCAATGTAAAAGAAGTATGTGTCTCTCTATTTTGCTTTTTATGTATGCCCAGAGATTTTCCCTGAATTGCTTAATTTACCACTAGTGAATTTCATTGCATTTCCTCCTTTGATTTTAACCTATAAAGTAAGCTGCAGGCCCTGGCTGGGTAGCTCAGTTGGTTAGAGCATCACCCCCATATGCCAAGGTTGTAGATTGGATCCTCAGTTAGGGCACATATGTAAATCAACCAGGGAATGCATAAATAAGTGGAAATATATATATATATCTCAAATCAGTAAATTAAAAATAAGCTGCAGAACTTCCATTCTCCAGAACATTTTCTCAATCCATTGGGATCTTGCTTCCTGGCGCATATGTTATCAGTTTAGCACAAATAAACATCAAAATTTTCCACAGGTTTGGACATTTCTTACATCAACACCTACCAGCAGTCACTCCGCATTTCCCGCAATTTTCCTTAGCCCCTTGACAGCCACACAAATCTTTTGGTGTTCGATTTCATTCTAGATATCTTATTTGTTTCCACCTTTTGGCTATTGTCAATAATGCTTCCATTAACATTGCGTACAAGTTTCTGTGTGGATGTATATTTTCAGTTTCCCTGGGTATGTGCCTCTGAATGGAATTTCTGGATCGTAAGGTAACCCTGTGTTTAGCATTTTGAGGAACTGCCAAACTGTTTCATATGGCACTGCACCATTTTATAATTGCAGTTCTCCAATTTGCCTTTTTCACTCCAGGACACATCATAGTCACTTATTTAAGTCATACATACAGATCTGCCACATTCTTTTTAATGACTTTAAATGGATTTATCATTCTTTTTTTTTAAAGATTTTATTTATTATTTTTAGAGAGAGGGGAAGGCTAAGAGGCAGAGAGGGAGAGAGAGATGTCAGTGTATGGCTGCCTTTCACCTGCCGCCAGCTAAGGACCTGGCCGGAGACCTGGCTTGTAACCTGGTTATGTGCCCTGGCTGGGTAATTGAACCAGCAACCTTTGGGTTTGAAGACCAGCACCTTATCTACTGTGCCACCAGCCAGGGCCAGATTTATCACTTTTTAAATCAGATTCCTACCAAAGGACATTTAGTTTATCTATAAATTTACACCATTGTAAATAGTGTAGCCAGTGTTCTTGTACATACAGAGGTGGGCAAAAGTAGGTTTACAATTGTTCGTGTGGAAAAAGACATGAAGGTTATGACTATGACAATAGCTTTATGAACTTGAATGTCACAATAGCATAGTAAACCTGTTCATATGAAAAATAATGCATAATTAATAATAATGATATAAGAATAAACTGTGTTTCATGTGCTCACAATTGTAAACCTTTTGCCTCCACCCTGTATTTATGGATGATTGTTATTTCATTTTGGCTTTTTAAATTTTTATAATTTCTCAATCATTTTTTTGGAAGAGGTATAGGTAATATTTTATTTCTTAAGCTAAGGGGTGGGTACGTTTGTGTTGCTATCCCTTTTTGTATCTGCCAAATATTTTATAATATGTTTTTAAATTTCTATAAAATGTGTGTTATAATGAACAAAACTAACAACAAGCAAAACAGAACCAAATATATGAATACAGTGAATAGGCCTTCAGTGGTCAGGGGGAAGGGGGTTGGTGTGTGGGGGGAGGCAAGGAAGAGGAGCAGTTTAGATAAGAACCTAGTATAAAGGAACCATGGACATGGACAACAGGTAGGATTGACTTTGAGGGGAATGGGTGGGTGGGGAGGGGGACAGAGGGGAGCAAAAAAGGGATGGATGTAATACAACAACAATAAATTTTTTTTAAAAATCCAAAAAAAAAAAAAAAAAAAATGTGCTGAATAAAACTTGCTGAATAAAAAAGGCCAGAAACAAAAAAAATTGGTATAAGGCAGTTTCATGAGAATGACAAGTGAAAAGTGTATTGGGTGTCTTGCTGTGATGGAGCATTTCCTTTGGGGTTTCATCCATAGCAGGACTCCCAGGGTTATTCAACCCTTCTGGTCTTTTTGACTCTTTGCAGGTGCCCAGGGGGGCTCTGTGGCTCGGACACTCATGGAAGATGGAACATTCAGGGTTCGAGCTGTGACCCGGAACCCTAGACAGAAGGCAGTGAAGGACCTCAGGATGCAAGGTGCAGAAATAGTGCAGGGAGATCAGAATGATGAGGCCAGCATGGAACTGGCCCTGACCGGGGCTCACGCCACCTTCATTGTGACCAACTATTGGGAGAACTGCAGCCAGGAGCAGGAGGTCAAGCAGGTGAGGGCAGGCAGGAGGGTGTAGGGAGGCTGGGGCTAGTTGCAGGACATCTTAAAAGGAGCCCGTAGGTCCCTGTTGGTTCCAGGGGGACAGCTGTAACTCGCCAGTGGGACCCATCCTACCCAGGAAAAGACACTGCAGGTCTTTTCCTCCCTCCATGTAGCCCTCCTACATTTTGATGAGGGTGAGAAGAGGCTACTTTCTCATCCAGTGAGTTTTTTTAATATTCATGTGTAATACAATTCACCTTTTTAAAAAATATTTTATTATTTTTAGAGAGTGGGGAAGGGAGAGAGGCAGAGAGAGAGAGAGAGACAGAAATCAATGTACGGTTGCCTTTTTCACCTGCCTCCAGCTATGGACCTGGCTGGAGACCTGGTTTCCAACCTCATTATGTGCCCTGGCTGGGGAATCGAACCTGCGACTTTTGGGTTCGCAGGCCGGCACCTTATCCACTGAGCCACCAGCCAGGGCTACAATTCACCTTTTTAAAGGGTGCAATTCGGGCCCTGGCTGGTAGCACAGTGGGTAAGGTGCCAGCCTGTGAACCCAAAGGTCGCAGGTTTGATTCCCCAGCCAGGGCACATAACCAGCTTGCAAGCCAGGTTTCCAGTCAGATCTGTGCCTGGAGGCAGGTGAAAAGCAACCATACATTGAAAATAAATAAATAAATAAATAATAAAGGGTGCAATTCGTTGGTTTTTAACCTGTTCACAAAATTGTGCAGCCATCACCACTACCTAATTTCAAAAGAAACCCTGTACCTGTTAGCAGTCACTCTCCACACCTGCTCTCCCCTTGGCCTCACACAATTACTAATTTCCTTTATTATCCAATGAGTTTTTATACTTTGTAAAAATCTAACTCTATTGACCCATAATTTTTATAATAAAATGTACACATTTTAATTGTATACTTGATAAAATTTGAAAATAAACCCATGTAACTGTCTTCTGATCAAAATATATTTCCATCAATCCAGAAAGTCCTCCATGTCATTTCACATTTTATCTTTCATTTTATTCTGTTTCCCACTCAGATTCTTTCTAGTTAGATGGTTACTGAGCCTAGGTAGTTGTGGGAGAGATACGAGAGGAACCATGAGACATGGTCATCATTTTGTCTCATTGAAAATCAAGACATTTACACAGTGTCTGATACATAGAAGGCAGTCAGATTTTTGTGGAATGTATAATTGGTTGCAGAGAAAAGGCATCAGGCTAAGAATTATGTACTTCGGTTTTTAGTCTTGCCTCATTTACAACTAGTCACAGCTATGGCTTTGGACATGTAACTTCCCAGCTCTGGTCTTTTTTTCTTCCTCTGTAAAGGGAAGTTAGACTGGATCACAGGTCTTCAAACTTGTTTTTAGTCTTGACTCTTTCCTTGATTACATCTTACCTGGAAGCCTATTCCATAGAGAGGACAAAGGCAACTTCTTTCATCTTGACAGCAAGTATCAGTGCTTCATGGCCGTTGTAACAAAAGACCACAAGCCAGACAGCTTAAAAACAATAGAAATTTACTTCTCTCTTGGTTCTGGAGACCAGAAGTCAAAAGTCAAAGTGTTGGCAGGGCCATGCTGCCTCCAAAGGCTCTAAGGGTAATTCTGCTGCTCACCTCTTCCAGCTTCTGGAAGCTGCTACTTCTTGTTGTAGCCACATCATTTCAGTCTCTGCCTCTGTCTTCACTTACCTTCATCTTCTGTCTCTCTCTCGCTTTAAAAAAACATTTTTTAGCCCTGGCTGGTGGCTCAGTGGATAAGGTGCTGGCCTGTGAACCGGTCTCTGGTTCGATTCCCAGCCAGGGCAACATAACCAGGTTGCAAGCCAGGTCTCCAGCCAGGTCTGTAGCTGGAGGCAGGTGAAAGGCAACCATACATTGATGTCTCTCTCCCTCTCTGCCTCTCTCCCTTCCCCCTCTCTCTGGAAATAATAAAAAAAATCTTTAAAAATACATACATATATATATATATATATATATATATATATATATATATATTTACTATTGTTCTATAACAATTGTCCCAATTTTTTCTCTGTTGTTCTCCACTGCTCCCCGCATCCATGTTCATGGATCATTTATACCTGTTCCTTTTTTTAAAATTTTATTTATTATTTCCAAAGAGAGAGGAAGGGAAGAGGCAGAGAGGGAGAGAGACAGCAGTGTATGGTTGCCTTTCACCTGCCTCCAGCCAAAGACCTGGCTGGAGACCTGGCTTGCAACCTGATTATGTGCCCTGGCTGGGGAATTGAACCAGCAACCTTTGGGTTCACAGGCTGGCACCTTATCCACCGTGCCACCAGCCAGGGCTTATACCTGTTCCTTGACTAGACCCTTTCTCTTCTTTCCCACGTAAAGAAGAGGTCTTTTCCTCCCTCATGTAGCTCCCCTCATTTTCCCCCTTCCCCCTCCCCTCTGGTCACTCTCAGTTTGTTCCTTATTTCCATGTGCCTGGTTCTATTTTGCTCATTTGTTTGTTTTGTTCATTGGTGTCCTGTATTAGGTGAGATCATATGGTATTTGTATTTCAATACCTGGCTTATTTCTCTAAGCATAATACTCTTCAGTTCCACCCATGCTGTCTCAAAAGGTAGGAGTTTTTTCTTTCTTTCTGCTATATAGAATTCCATTGTGTAAATGTAATAGTTTTTTGATCCTGTCATCTACTGATGGGCACTTCGGTTGTTTCCAGCACTTGGCTATTATAAATAATGCTGCTATGAACATAGGGGTACATAGGTTCTTTTGAATTGGTATTTTAGGATTCTTCGGGTATAATCCTAGCAGTGGAATCTCTGGATCAAAAGGCAGTTCATTTTTAATTTAAAAAAATAAGTAGCAAAAGTTCTGTGGGCAGTATAATCCCATGTTAAAAGGGTGTGATATTGTATGTGAGCATCATCCTGGAATAGGAGCCTTATGTGAGGAATAAGTGGTGTTAGGCTCTTAGCATCAGGCACCATGGCAACTCAGGTTGGAGAACTGAGCTGTGATTGGGGATGCACATCCTCCTTCCTAGCTTTGTGACTTCCGCTTTCCTGCCCTCCAGGGAAAGCTGCTGGCCAATTTGGCCAAGCGCCTGGGCCTTTGCTATGTGGTCTACAGTGGCCTGGAAAATATCAAGAAGCTGACAGCAGGAAGACTGGCAGCAGGCCACTTTGATGGAAAAGGGGAGGTGGAGGAATATTTTCGGGATATCGGTGTTCCCATGATCAGTGTGCGGTTGCCCAGCTATTTCGAGAACCTCCTCTCCTATTTCCTGCCCCAGAAAGCCTCAGATGGAAAGAGCTACTTGCTGAGTGAGTACCCTTCCTCTTTGAGCATCTGCTCTCATTGTGTGGAGCTATGGATGTCACAGAAAGTTATGAGCTTGTCCTCAGATGGTTCTAAATATGAGTGCTTACTTTCGCATTAGGGCTATGATTGAGCAAGGCATAAAACCTTGGTGGAAGCTCTGGCTGGTGGCACAGTGGATAAGGTGCCAGCCTGCAAAGCCAAAGGTCACTGGTTCGGTTCCCAGCCAGGGCACATAACCAGGTTGCAAGCCAGGTCTCCAGACAGGTCCGTAGCTGGAGGCAGGTGAAAGGCAACCCTACATTGATGTTTCTCTCTCCCTTTCTGCCTGTCTCCCTTTGCCTCTCTCTAAAAATAATAAATAAAATCTTAAAAAAAAAAATAAAACGCCTTGTTGGGCCTCTGCTTGTTGCTCTGTGAAATGGGCATAACACTGACTTTCATAGGAGCAATGAGAAAATCTACAGAGATGTAGTGATAACAATCTTTGGTAGAAAACTTTACAGACATGAGTGCAGTTATTATTCTCCTTCAAAAATAAAGAGAGGATTTAGAAGAAAAGACCCAGGTGTAGTAGATTTTACAAAATGGAAAGCACTTTCTTTTCAAATGTCTAAACGGCTGGTGCACTGGACCTGGCTTGGAGGGAACCTTATACAACTTTTGTCTTGCTGGTCAGCCAGTGGATTAGAGCAGGATGCTCAGCAGGCCAGAGCAGGAAGGGTGAGTGCCCCTCCTCCACTGCACAAACACTGGCTCACCCTCACTAAAACTGCCCACCAGTGAACAGGTGAACAGTCTGGTCCTGGTGTTGGCAATGGGTATTACATTTTATAGTTTGCAAAGCTGTAGTCAGGGACACCCCTTGTGTTCTGTCTCTGAGTTAGACCTCCATTCCCACAAGGCCCTTGGGTGATCTGAACGGGCAGCTACAGTAGCCCCTTTTTATAGGAAAATGGCATGGCCCAAGTGCTCTGGGTACCATGTCTAGATGCTGCTATCCCTCTCCATCTACAAAACCAGGACTTGGCAGGGAGTCATTCATTAATTCAACAGGCATGAATGAGCACCTGTCACACACTGGGCCAGGCCCTGGCTTCAGAAAGTCAAACTTCATTGTCAGTAGAGTTGGTGTTTGGAATATCCACCCACAGATTTCCATATGAGGAGTTCAGAATATTACCAACTACACCCAAGCCAATGTCTTGAGAGCAGTGGGGTACCAGCAAGTTCTTAGGGATTGTTAGAAGCCCTTCCTTTCTTATTTGTCCCAAATCTCAGCCCTGAGAGGGGTGGGCAAATCCAGGGTTCTCCCCAGCCTAAGAATTGAGAAACCTGGGCTCAGAGGATTTAAACAACATTGCAAAAGGGGCAGAGCTTGGCTTAAATCCCACTTCCCAACTCAGTTCCACTTCTGCTTCTGCTCTGACACAGACACCAGGTGCTGTGCCAGGTGCTGATCTGTACAGATGCCAGTTGGTTGTCTGTTGGGAATGCCAGTTGGCAAAGGGCTCACTGTCCACTCTAGAACATGTCACATGTCAGCACGTCCCTCTTCTCCCCTCCCAGGTTTGCCCATGGGTGACATTCCCATGGATGGCATGTCCGTCAATGACCTGGGCCCTGTGGTGCTCAGCCTGTTGAAGATGCCAGAAGAATACATCGGCCAGAACCTTGGGCTCAGTACCTGTAGGCACACAGCAGAGGAGTACGCTGCCCTGCTCTCCAAGCACACTGGGAAGGCCATACATGATGCCAAGGTGGGTCCCTCGGCCCCTGCTGGTCATTTCAAACCCCCAGGATCCTTTGTAGGTGGTAGGAAAGGGAATATAGGGCAAGGTAAATCTGAATTCATAACAACTATGAAGGAGCATTCACATCATGCTGTTCTTGGGAGCCAAGAATGACTGGCAAGAGGAATTTCTGGCTTAGGTGGTTGACCAAGTTGGGAGGAAGGTTTCCGGGAAGAGGGGGCAGAGAGTAGGGACAAGGCCAGGAGTGAAATGCAGGTCTGCTGGGCTCCTCTGGGATGTGACTTGAGGGAAGGGAAAGGGGAGGAAGCCAGAGAGATAGCTCCCCCACTCACTTGGCCTGCAAGTCCCCCCTCTCCCTGCTGATCCTGACTTCTAGTCCAGACCCTGAGTTCCTTGGTTGTTATCATTCCGGTCATGAAAGTAAGACCTCATTAAAGAAAATGTGTGAAACTCCTAGGTGTTAAAAGACAAAGTAGCTGCAGAACCCCCAGATCCAAAGAGTAATGATGAGAGGTTTGAGGCTGGACAGAACCCCAGGCTCCATCCTGGTCCCTGCCTTAGCACTCAGCAATGTGTGACCTGGGGCACAGTCCCTGACCCCTCTGCTTCAGGTTCCTTATCCATGAAATGGGTGTGTGAATAGGGTCCCCTGCTCTGGTTGTTGTGAAGAATGAATGGAATAGAACTGAAGCTTCCTTAGCACAATGGTATGCACTAGAAAACAGGCCCTAAGTGGCCAAATGTTATTCTCTAAACAAAGAAATGCCTGTAGCAGGTTGTGGAGGATTTGAGAAGCTGAGTTCAGATCCAAATTGACCTATAACAATTGTTTCCAAACTTGGGTCTTTTAAAACAATTTCAGGTGGACTTAGCAAGGACCTTGGTAGGGACTGAGGTGTCCCCAGCCCTCACCATCTCAGCAGGGTGCTGAGATGTTGATGGATCCTCACAGATACCCCTATGCTTCCAGACTACCCCCGAGGAGTATGAGAAGCTTGGCTTCCCTGGGGCTCAGGACCTGGCCAACATGTTCCGTTTCTATGCCTTGAAACCCAACCGGGACATCGAACTGACCCTAAGGCTCAACCCCAGGGCCAGGACGCTGGATCAGTGGCTGGAGCAGCACAAAGAGGACTTTTCCAGGTTGTTGTGACCCTCCCCACTTCTTGACGCCATCTAGGGGGCAGGGAGGTACAGCCACAACTATCCTTGTGTTTCCAAAAAAATTTATGTTGAATATAAAGGCCATTGTTCTCACAGATGGCTTCCAAAAGAAAAGGGCTTTGTTTCTGGGACTTGGGCTGGGGTGGCAGCTGCTGGACACTGATTCCAACAGGAGGCATTGAGTGTGGGGGGTCCAGTGCCCTCCCCTTGCAGTGAGGGGGTGTGAGGGTGGAAGAGGCATTTAGTAACAACACACAGGACTTAAAATGCAGTTTTAAGTTTGGTCAAACAGGTGTGAAACAGGGCACTGTGACCATAGCCTAGGAGTGCTCTGACCACCTTGTTCCCCATTTGAAATTCTCTCAAAGCATGATCTGAAATACAGTGTTAACCAAAAATGTTATGCTCCCTGCCTTGAGGAGATTAGTAGGAGAACCAGGTATAAATAGGCAATGAATAATTATAGATTGACAGAGCTACAGAGAACAAGAGGGTAATAATTGGAGGAGCCTACTTGAATGGGGATAGAGACAGCCTCTGAGGTCTAAGGAGAGGACAGTAAGCCTTTGAGGAAGAATAGGAGGGCAAAGAGCATAACAGCTTGGGATTCTAAGACACCTGGGTTGGCAAGAGAACATGAGAGGTTATTTGCATCCAGCCTTATGTGATGGCCAAGTCCTCCCAGACCCAGGGTGGGAAACACCTGTCTGGGGCTGATTCATTGTGCTGAGATCCTGGGAGCAATCAGTGCAGAGCCTAGGAAGAGACGATGTGCCCAGGTCAAGAGTGAACCAAAAGCTAACTTAGGTGAGTTGAAATTGGACTTTGAGCACTCCTCACAAGTGGCAGGACCTGGGTGCATAACTGAGCCCCTCTGGCCTATTTGCATATGGAGCTGCCTGGCTGGGCTATTGTAAGGACGCTGTGAGCTCATTTGTGCAAAAGAATGCCTGACACCCACAGTCATGTTCCTTTCTAAAATGTGGTTAAGCCCTGCTAGCCTTCAGTGCCCTTCAGCCTCCTGTTCCTCTAATGGGTAGCATCTACCAGCCCCCATCCCAGGTATGGCCAAAGCAGTCTACTGAGGTGTGAACAGCCCATGTCCCAAATCCAGTGAGTGAAGAGAGTTGTACAGAACAATTCAGGATGCCCCATGTACTATGAACGATCCACACCACATCAAAAATCAAAATCCTGGGTGGTGAAACTACTCTCTGTGATACTACAATGGTAGATTAATGTCATACATTTGTCTAGACACAAACCATATACATCAAGAGTAAATTCAAAGGTAAACGATGGACTCAGGTGTTTATAATGTATCAATGTAGGTTTAACAGTTATAACAAATATACCACTCTGTTGATAATGTGGGGGAGGAGGCTGTGCATATATATGTGTACTGGGGAGTAGGGGGTATATGAGAAATCTCTGTATCTTCCTCTCAATTTTTAAAAATACTTATTTTTAGAGAGAGGAAAAGGGAGGGACAAAGAGATGCTGAGAAACATCCATGTTTGGTTGCCTCTTCCGTGCCTGAAACTGGGGACCTGGCTTGCAACCCAGGCATGTGACCTGACTGGGAATCAAACCAGCAACCTTTGGTTCATAGGCTGGTGCTCAATTCACTAAGGGCACCTTTCTCTCAACTTTGCTGTGAATCTGAAAACTATTCAAAAAAAATAGTCTATTAAAAATATGACCTTGGCCCTGGCTGGTGGCACAGTGGATAAGGCACTGCCCTGTTAACTCAAAGGTCGCTGGTTCGATTCCCAGCCAGGGCACATAACCAAGTTGCAAGCCAGGTCTACAGCCAGGTCCTTAGCTGAAGGCAGGTGAAAGGCAAATCCTACACTGATGTCTCTCTCCCTCTCTCCCGTCCACTCTCTCTAAAAATAATAAAATCTTAAAAAAAAAAAAAAGAGTTAAAAGAAAAAATTTTAAAATAGCCCTGGCTGGTGGCTCAGTAGATTGGTGCTGGCCTGTGAACCCAAAAATCGCTGGTTCGATTCCCAATCAGGGCACATAACCAGGTTGCAAGCCAGGTCTCCAGCCAGGTCTGTAGCTAGAGGCAGATGAAAGGCAACCATACATTGATGCTTCTCTCCCTTCCTTCCTCCCTCCCTGCCCTTCTCTCTGAAAATAATAAATACAATCTTACAAAAAAATAAAATAAATTTTACAAATTAGCCCTGGCTGGTGTGTCTCAGTGGTTTGGTGCTGGCCTGTGAACCCAAAGGTTGCTGGTTCGATTCCCCAGTCAGGGCACATAACCAGGTTGCAAGCCAGGTCTCCAGCCAGGTCTGTCGCTGGACGGTGAAAAGCAACATTGATGCTTCTCTCCCTTTCTTCCTCCCTCCTTGCCCTTCTCTCTGAAAATAATGAATAAGATCTTCTAAAAAAAGAAAAAATATTAGTATTTTAAACCATTTGACCTGTAGCAGACATTAGCATTCAGCTGATTACCTTGTCTCTTGGCAATAACGAAATGTGGCCTTCACACACCCTGGATGTTGAAATCAGATGCTCTGATGGAACTAGGATGGTCCTGCCTTGACTTCAAATCACGACAATAAGAAAGCACATGGGGAAAAAAAAAAAAGAAAGAAAGCACATGGGGAGCCCTGGCTGGTATGGATTGATTGAGTGCTGGCCTGCGACTCTAAGGGTCACCGGTCCAATTCCCAGACAGGACACATGCTTGGGTTGTAGGCCAGGTCTCCAGTTGGCACATGAGAGGCAACCAAACATTGATGTTTCTCCTCCTCTTTTCTCCCTCCCTTCCTGTCTATCTAAAAATAGATAAATAAAATTTTAAGAAAAAAAAAAAAGCATATGAGGGCCATACTGCACAGAGTACCACACGGAGGGGACTATGTTCCCAGTGCCACCATCTCATCCTACTGGCTGAGATGATCCCAGCACAAATCCTAATCAGGTGAATTGCCATGTGTACCTGGTCTTCTGAAATTTGGTCCCTAAAATACATCAGTTAGCAGCCATAGTTTATTTTCTTAACTGTGGTAAAATATACATAACAAAATTTAGTATTTTAGTCATTTTTAAATACATAGTTCAGTGGCATTAAGTACATTCACTGTTGTACAATCATTACCATCATCTGGATACTTTTTCATTATCCCATACTGAAACTCTATACCCATTAAACTTTAATTCCCCAACCCTCCTCCCTCTAGCCTCTAGCAATCACCCGTCTATTTTGTCTTTATGAGCTTGACTCCACCCAAGCACCTCATATAAGTGGTTGCCAACATTTTAAAATGAGAGCTTCATAGCAGTATTATTGACAATAGCAAAACAGTGGAAATAACCCAAATATCTATAGGATGAATGGGGGAAGCCCTGGGTAGTGTGGTTCCGTGGATTGGGTGCTGCCTTCAAACCGAAAAGGTCACCGGTTAGATTCCCAGTCAGAACACTTGCCTGGCTGTGGGCCAGGTCTCCAGCCTGGGGCGTGCAAGAGGATGAATGGGGGAAAAATATGTTCTATTCATATAGTGGAATATTATTCAGCCATAAAAAGAAATGAATTACCAAGTCATGCTATATATGAATAAAACTTAAAACATTATGCTAAATGAAACTAGAGAACCATGAAAGCTCACATATTGTATGAGCCCATTTAAATGAAATGCACAGATAAGAAGTAGACTTGTGGTTGTCAGAGATCAAAGGATTTAGAAGAAAAAGAAGAGTAACTGCTAAAGGATATGGAATTTTTCTTTGAGGTGATGAAAGTGTTCTAGAATTTATTGTGGTGATGGTTGTATAATCTTTAATTAAAACCTAAACACTGTACACCTTAAAGGTGAGTTAATAGTTTGTAAATTACATCTCAATAAAGCTGTTACCTCATAAAATGAGGTAACTACAATCTCCACATAAAAATATAGCCCTGTCTGGTGCAGCTCAATGGGTTGAGCGCTAGCCTGCAAACCCAAAGGTTGCCAGTTTGATTCCTGGTTGGGGCACATGCCTGGGTTGTGGGCCAGGTCCCTGGTTTGGGTGGTGGTGAGAGGCAACCTATAAATGCATCTCTCACACTTCCATGATTCTCTCCCTTTCTCCCTCTCTTCCCCTCTAAAAATAAAATCTTAAAAAAAAAAAAAAAATTCTGGATACCCAGCTTCTCCTGGAAAGCACCAGAAGATGGCAGCACTGGGTCTGAATTCCTGCATAGCCCCCTGTCCTGCTTTGGGTGATGCTGAACAGTGGTTGTCTACTTTAAACAGGGAAGCCACAGTCTCCCTACTGGGCACTGAAGCTATAGGTCAGAATCCACTTTGTTTCTGTATGTTAAGTTCTGACAGACCCATGTGTGATCCTTCATAAGGATCATGCCAAATAAGCATGCATAACTTCTATTAAGTGATATAAAGCCAAGTTTCACAGTGTTTATTAACAGGAGTGCTACATGCCTTCTGCAAAAGCCATGACAGCTCATATAATTCAGTATTCAGTGATGGGCTCCAGTGTTACAGAACAAATGGCAGGGACAGTCCCCAGATATAGGAGCAGCCAAGAGGCTTGTTGAACTGGAGAGATTCTTGTCCATTGAGGGGACTTTTCATAGCAGGGAAGGAATGTTGCATTCAAGTCCACCAGAATCCAAAGGCTGAAGCAGGAGGAAGAGGATGGCTCAAGTGGGAAAACAAATCAGAACAGAAGCCTACAGGTAGGGATGTAGACAAATCCAGTGCTTAAATCTATCTCATCTCCACATGACCATGCCCACCCATTCATCCTCTTAACATTTCAATGAACGCTCAACACCTACCTACCTTCCCCCTCTCAATCCCCAAAGGCTCTGGGGCCTAGAGATACATTTTTGTATTTTTTTAATGCCTCATCTACTCTAGCCCCAACTCAGGCTGCGGTTACCTGGTGACAGACAAATGCCTCAAAAGCTAGCAGTGGGCATAAACCTCTAAGCCTTGAGTGAGACCCAGTGCTAGATTTGCTGCCACCTTCCTGTATCTGCAGGAAGGACCCTGCAATAATGGTATCTGCTAGCAAGAAAATCCACCTTTCTCTTTCAAAGTCTTCCTCTAGACTTCTGCTTTCAAAGGCAGGATATGAATGGGGCACAGATGACTTCTACAGGAGGAAAACTAAGCTATCGAGATGCCCCCCCTAGCTTCCTGTTGCTGGACCAGGGTTGTGAAGGGGCCCATGCTGAACGTCCACAGCAGACACTGAATAAACATTTGCTGAATGAAGAACAAGTATCTGCAACTGGCAAGAGGTCATGCTGAGCCCCTTTCTTGCCTATCAGGTCTTTCCCATCCTCTTCACCCAATCCAGCAAGTGCACTCACACCTCAAGCTGTTCAGCTCAAAGCCCTGGTGCTGGTCTGAGAGATGTGCTTGGGGCCCACTGCAGAGTGCCAGCATCGGGGCTTTTGTGAGACAATCTGCAGGGAGTCCAGACTAGTCAAACTATAATGAACAAAGATTTTAACACAAAAAATATATTAATGTTCCTCTGACAATAATTGAAGGAAAAAAATAAATCTAGCAAGGAAAACAGAGATGTAGGAAGCCACACTGCACATCTCTCATGGCATGTGCTCCCTAAAAGAAGTCACCCACAATATTCTAGAATATTCATATCGGCCTGTTGTTACATGGCAAGTTCCCTGCTCTGGGATAAGTTTGAGAGGGTCAGCACCTTTCAAAGTACCAGACATTCATCAGTGTGAGTATGCTCTTAGGCAGGCAGGACTCCATGGATGAGGCCAGCCACTTCTGCAGCCAGCTCCAGGAAGGCCAGCAGAAACCTGGGGAGACCTGACCTGCAAATGAACACTATATAAGCCCCTGCTAAACCACCAGTTGAAAGCTGCTTGAATTCTTTCAAAGAAGTAACCACAATGTCGGCTTTAAATATCTCTTTGCATGTAGATAACCTTTTACATTGATACAGAATCATTTTACATTCATAGATCAGACACTAATAGATGCTTTATTTAGTAAATTATGAAGGAAAACAAAAAGGAAACTATTCAGAAGCTTTCTCCATTAGCTTTACCAATGGGAGGGCCTGGAAACACATGGAATCTTCACATTCTAGAAGCTGAGGTTGGGGAAACTGTTTGGCTGGATGGTAGAGAGCCTTCAACTCCTTAGACTGTACTTTCCTTTTCTGGACAAACATTTATACAGGAGAAGATGATGATTCTTAGCATTAAATAATTTAAACACACTTCTGAAAAGAGGTGTCAACAGTGTGAGTGGTAAGAACTAAGCCGTGCAGGCAGTGGGGTAAGGCTCTAGGAGAAGGAGGCCATCCCCTGGCTGTGGTCCAGCAGACAGGCAGAGTCCCACTCAGGGCTGGCTTCAAACACTAGAGCTCCACAGCCACGGACGAGAGGCCACCGCGTGGGGTGGGAGGGAGGACTGACCAAGAACACAGCCCCCATGTTTCAGCTGCTTGGTACCCTTGGGAATTAAAACAAACTCCAAGAAAAGCGAGGGATGCCTCTACTGAAGGGAGGGTGATCTGGTGAGGCTTATAGGCCCCAAGTTCCTGGAAAAGACAACATGTCCAAAAAGAGTCATTCCAAAACCTCCCAAAGGTTTGATGACAGGGGAATTAATCACTTCACAACTTGGTGCAGTTTCAGGCTTCATTTTTAAGCTGTAAGCATGGCCTTTAATTCTTTACTAAGATTTCCACCATTTTATTCCAAATCAGAGTTTTGGCTCTGCAATAAGTGTCCAGATGTCTTACTCTGTCTGAGCCAGAAGAGGCTGATTATCTACCCATGGATAAGAAAACTACCAGCCCTCAGGCATGCCACACCTTACTGCCCAGGAGCTGTCCACCATGACCATTTTGCGGAGAGGTGTGTTACATGATTTTGCTGTTGCCAAGGTAGTCCAGAGGGCCTCCACAGGCAGGGCTCGATGCTGCTGTTCTGGAATTCTTCTGTCTCCAAGGTGACCTGGCCACATGGAGGGGCTCCTGCTCCTTGCCTAGTTTCCAGTGGACCGTTTTCCTGAGCCAAGACACAAGTGGTTACAGTTTACTGGCATTATAAGGCACATTCCTATGGGTGAACTTCTATCATCCCTGGGAAGGAGCTATGCCAGAAGCCCCAGCCACCAGGTACCCGCACAAGTAAAAAGTTGGTCCTAAGAACCCAATGATGAAGCACACCTCCTAGCAGCCCCCCAGAAGTTATATGTCCCTACACCTCAGGAAGACAGGCATTATAAAACAGGTGGCAAGTTGGACATCTGAGTCCTAAGCCTGGCTCTGCTGTGACTTGCCCTCTGTGCCTGTGGGCAACCTGGTTCCTACCACTATGAGATGCTGTGCCTCTGGGAGCTGATGGAGGGAGGGCTGAGAGGCAGCCCCCAGTGCAGCCTCTCCCTGCGGTCTACCCTGGACTGCCACTGACTCTGCCACATTACCTAACAGAGGTATCTCCATGGGCCAAAAGGCTTGGCTCCCAGGGGAGCCTGATACACCATGCCTGAGACTGGTACCTCTTTCAACTCCGGGGGCAGCGGGTATGAAATTGGTTAAGTAAGGGAAAATAGGGATTAGTTCACAGAGGGAAACAAAGGGGAGAAACCTCACGGGTTTTCCTACCTCGGCTGGGTATCAGGAGGTAAACATTTTCTTAAGTTTGGAAAGGAATCCCTCCTTGTCCTCCCCAGCCTCAGGCCTAGCCTTGCCTCCTGCGGAGCTATCCATGGTGCTGCCACCTGGGCACAAACAGCAGAAAAAACTGGGGTCAAGGGCGCACACCTCCAGGTGTCCCATCCCAGGTCCCACCTACCCCCACCTGGCCACCCAAGGACTCGGCACTCAAGGAGCCACCAGTGCCACTGGAGAAGAGAGGGGGCAGCTCTCAGGTTGGTCAAGGCTGCCTCGCCTTTTCAGATGACATACTGAATAAAGCAAACAGGTCACTCAATACTTCAGTGTATCCCAACTGCTCCCTAAGTCACTAGGCCATGACAGGGAAATAAAAAACATGGTCAGACAGTTACCAGCTGCCTCCATCTTAACAAATGTAACAAAAATATAGCTCATGCCAGATGCCTTCCAGGCCAGGCCACAAAGCCACATTAGCTCATTCAATCCTTAAGATAACCTTATAGGTAAATTTCAGATGGAAAAACACAACAACAAGAAAATGGAAGCACAGAGAGGTTAAGTGGTTTGCGCAAGGTTGCAGAGTAAAAGGGAAAGAGAACTAAGCTCAAAACCAAGCAGAAGGACTCCAAAGCTTGAACTCTTAACCACCATGCCCCCTGGCTCTAAAACATGAAGAACAATGCCAAGGCCAACCGACTGGCTTCTACGCTCTGTACATGTGCACATCTCTGGGATACCCAGGGAAGGACTCACTGCCTCTTGGAATCCCAGGACATGTGCACTTCTTATCTGTAACAACAGCAAAGAACCCTGTATGGCATTGGGCAAGATTTCCCCATCTGAGGGCATCTAACCCTAATGCTCCAGAAAGGGGGAAGGGGCGCTCCTTGTTTCTTTAGGGCCCAGGCTGAGACAATGAGAGCAATTTTGCTCTCATTTTAAAAATCTATCAACCACTAGGCAAGGAAGACAAATTTGTTATAAGTTAAAACTACAGACTTGTACTCAGCGCACTAGGAGATCAATGCCAAGCACAGTGCAGAGCAGAAGGAAAAAATGATCACAGTCCCCATGATCACAGACTAAGACACCTTCCTCAATGAGAGGCCCAGGGCAACAGGCCCCCCGAAGTGGGACAAGGCTGTCCTAGGTCCAGCCTCCCAGGCAGTCCTCTGGCCTGGCATGCTCTCACAGCTCAGGAACGCCCTCAGAGAGACAGTGATGGCCCTTGAACAAGGATGTGCTAACAGAGGTCTGAGCAATCACCAAAGTCAAGGCAGCTGGGTGACCTGGTTCCCGGGGCTCCCCAGCTGAGTACCTGGGCACTGCACAATTGGAACAGCAAGCCCCTATGAGAGGTGCCCATTGCTACATGTGTCCTCTCTCAGTCCTTCACATCCTCTTTGCTTACATAAAGACTTAAGTCACAAAAAGGATTCTCCTAATACAAAGAGATCAACAAACCAGAAATTTCCCATTATTCCTGGGCCTCCTAGAACAAGGGAGAGCAAAGGCATTGCATTTTGTTATGCTCTTGGTAAAGAGATGGCAAATCTCCATGTGTTTGTGTATGTCAGTGCATGAGAGTTTGCATGTGTCATACTAGAGTTACCACTGATAGAGCTTTTAACATGTGCCACATGCTATGCCAAATATTTTATGTGATCTCAATCATGTAGGATTCTATGAAGTAGGTGCTACTGTTATTCCCAATTTACAGATAAGGAAACTGAGACTCAGAGAGGTAAAGTAATTTGCCTAAGGCTTCATTGCTAATAATGGCAGAGCTGGGTTGTGAACTTTCTGACATCAGAACCCAAGCTCTTAACTACTAGTCACAATCAGACACAAAAACACTGAGTGACTGCTGACACCCTCTCAGCCAACTCTGCTGTCCTCTTTTCTTTTCTTTTCTTTTTAAGATTTTATTTCATTATTTTTAGAAAGAGGGGAAGGGAGAGAGGCAGAGAGGGAGAGAGACATCAATGTATGGTTGCTTTTCACCTGCCTCCAGCCACAGATCTGACTGGAGACCTGGCTTGCAACCTGGTCATGTGCCCTGGCTGGGGAATCGAACCTGTGACCTTTGGGTTCGCAGGCCGGCACCTTACCCACTGTGCTACCAGCTAGGGCCAACTCTGCTGTCCTTATCACCTGAGGAGGGGTACAGAGTAACTGTGCTCCATGGTCATGCAGGTATTTGTGCCACAGTGCCCAATCTGGGAGAGCCAGAATAAGTACCTGGTTAGCTGGTTAATAACTCACAACAACAACAAAAATACCAACAAAACAGACACACACCCAGAAATTCTCCTCATTTCATACTAGCAGGAACAGTCTTACCTCTCTCTATTTTAAATCTGGCTAAAAGGGGTATGGGATCCCTCAGGAATATTTATTGGCCTGAACATCAAAAGAATATAAACACTGAACTTAAAATTCTAAACCAAACAGGAATAAACTGTGAGCCTCTACACACAGATGAGAAAGTCTATAAATACATGGCTCTTCCTCCCCACCCTTCCCTCCCTCCCTTCCCCCTTTCCCCGCTGAGTCCTAATTTCTCTGAAGACTAGCCTGGGGTAGAAGGAGCAACATGCCCTTACAGAATGTCTTGAGCAACTCAGGTGCCTTCTGGTCTCATTATAAGATACAAATATAAGTGATAAACTTCCAAAGCTGCTTTCAGTAAAGGTGGTACAGGACCTTTCATTTTAGAATAAATAGGAAATGTCCCATGGTAGAAATCCACCCGAGCCAAATAGGCATTTCAAACCTGCACTTTCAGAAAGTGGGGCTGCTCAGCCCACCACAGTCCGAGGTTAAACCAGAGGCCAAAGGACTCCTCTATCAGATCTCATGTGGCTTTCCTGAGGAGGATTGTGTTTTACTCTCTCCCTAAAAGTGTTTCTTAGCCAATGGTGAGGAAAATAAATTCAAACCAACTCAGCCAACCTGTACCATGAACAAACCTTAAGCTAGGTATTGTGCAAGATATAGGAACTCAAAAAAGAAGCACTATAGTTACTACAGGCAGGGATTCCAAGTCAAAATTGCCTGATGGCTGTTCACAAGGTGATGCCAGGGGAAGAATAACTAGATAATATTCATTCTGTGAAACTGTACCATCTTCCTGGCTCAAACTCCTAGTGTTATAAGAAAAGTCAACAAGAACCTAGTATAAAGGAACCATGGACATGGACAACAGGTGGGATTGACTTTGGGGGGAATGGGTGGGTGGGGAGGGGGACAGAGGGGAGCAAAAAGGGGATGGATGTAATACAACAACAATAAAAAAAAAAAAAAGAAAAAAGTTAAAGAAAAAAAAGTCAAGCCCAGCAGCCAAGATGAAAGTGTAGGTAGATATACTACTTCTCCCTCCACAATTAACAATATAACTACCTCAAAACTGGAGATAACCAGAAGTTCCAGAAAATCAAGCTGCATGTAAGTCCAACAAACAAAGATATAAAGAGGAAATACTCATCCAGACAGGTAGGAGGGGCAGAGCCGGGGTGGAGAGGATGCAGTGTGGTGGCAGTGGCGGCTGTAGGAGGTTGGCAGAAAGCACAGTAACACATCAGAAAAAGTAGGGAGGGGCACCTGGGGAGCACTCCCAGCACCAGACCAAACCAGACAGACCAGACTGCCCAGCACACAGTTCCAGTACTGGGAAAATAAAGTCACATTGCTTCCAATTGTGAAGGCTAGTGGGTTTGGGGGTGGAGAAGAAATGTTGGTCTCTCAGCAGAGTCCATTTGTTTAAAGGGGCCTTATGGTCCTAGAACATCTGCAGGCCCACCCACTCTGGGAACCATGCCCAAAGTAACAGCTAGAGAAGCACCAGTCCCATACGAGAAGTGGGTGAAGTGCCTGGAAAAGGGGTGAATGCTGAGCAAGCAGCATTGTTCTCTTTCAGACCCCTTCCTTACACACAGCGCCAAAGCATGGTGAAATGGGTCACTCTGTACTAATGAATACCTAAGGCTCCACCCCTTACAAAGTAACAGGTGCAACAGCTCTACCTAAGACCCAGGCAAAAAAGATGAGGAGATGGCCAACTAAACAGACATAAGAGTTCAAAACACTGGCGATAAAGATGCTGACAGACTTGACAGACATACTTGTGTATGGAAAACACATAAGGGAAAAAGTGAAGACTATGCCAAGTGAAACAAAGGAAAGTCCACACAAAATCAACAGTGAAGGGAAGGAAACTGGGGTTCAAATCAATTATTTGAAACATAAGGAAGAAATAACAGTCAACCAGTACAGAATGAGGAAACAGGAATTGAGAAAAAAAAAGAATGAGAGGCTTAAGAACCTCTGGGACAACTTTACATGTGCCAACATCCAAATTATAAGGGTCGCAGAAGGAGAAGAAGAAGAGCAAGAAGTTGAAAACTTATGTGAAAAATAATGAAGGAAAACTTCCCGAATCTGGAGAAGCAAATAGACGTTCACATCCAGAAAGCACAGACAGTCCCAAAGAAGCTAAACCCAAAGAGAACTATACCAAGACATATCATAATTAAAATGCCAAAGGTTCAGGACAACCAGAGATTCTGAAAAGCAGCAGGAAAAAAGAATTACCTACAAAGGGGTTCCTACAAGATTATCAGCTGATTTCTCAAAAGAAACTTTGCAGACAAGAAGGGACTGGCAAGAAGTATTCAAAGTGATGAAAAGCAAGGACAGGCAAGCAAGATTACTCTGTTTAGCAAAGCTATCATTTAGAATGGAAGGGCAGATAAAGTGCTTCCCAGACAAGGAGTTCATCATCAGCAAACTATTATTATACAAAATGTTAAAGGGACCTACATAAGAAAAAGATCAAAACTATGAATATTAAAATGACAACAAACCCACAACTGTCAACAACAGAATCTGAAAAGTAAAAACAAAAACTAAGCAAATAACCACAATAGGAATAGAATCATAGATACGGAGATCATTTGGGTTATCAGCTGGGAGGGGGAAGGGAGAGAAATGGTACAGGGATAAGCATAATTGGTAGGTATAAAATAGACAGGAGGATGTTAAGAATAGTATAGGAAACAGAGAAGCCAAAGAACATATAGGCTTGATTTATAGACATGAACCAAGGGGGGTGGATTGCTAGAGGAAAGGGGTTTACTGGGTGGAGAAGAGCAAAGGGAGAAAATTGGGACAACTGTAACAGCATAGTCAATAAAACATACTTTAAAAGAAAAAAGGAAATGTAGCTCTGGCTGGTGGCACAATGGTTAAGGCGCCAGCCTGTGAACCCAAAAGTCGCTGGTTCGATACCCAGACAGGGCACATTAATGAGGTTCCAAGCCAGGTCTCCAGCCAGGTATGTAACTGGAGGCAGGTGAAAGACAACCATACATTGATGTTGCTATCCCTCCTTGCCTCTCTCCCTTCCCCTCTCTCTAAAAATAATAAATAAAATATTTTAAAAATAGTTTATTAATAAATTAATAAAATATTTTAAAGAGTTTAAATTAATAAATATTTTAAAGATTTTATTAATAAATAAATGTTTAAAATTTATTAATAAATTAATAAATAAAGTATTTTAAAAAGATTTTATTAATTATTTTTAGACAGAGGGGAAGGGAGAGAGGGAGAGAGACATCAGTGTATGGTTGTCTTTCACCTGCCTCCAGCTACAGACCTGGCTTGCAACCACATTATGTGCCCTGGCTGGGGAATCAAAACAGTGACCTTTGGGTTTGCAGGCCGGCCAGGGCTTGTAATTAATAAAATCTTAAAGGGGTTGGATGTAATACAACAACAATAAAATTAAAAAAGAAAAATAAATAAAATTAAAAAAAGGAAGTGTAATTGGTAGGTACAAAATAGACAGGAGGACATTAAGAAGACTATTGGAAAGGGTGAAACCCAAGGAACTTATATGCATAACCATTGACAGGAACTACTGGGACTGCTTGAGGGAGGGGAGGTACTGGGCAGAGGGGAACAAAGGGAAAAGAAACTGGGACAACTGTTAACAGCATAATCAATAAAATATACTAAGAAAAAAAAAAAAAGGAAGGTCAAGCATTCATTTGAGGGTTCAACGCTTACCCTGTCTTCCCCCATTATACTGTAGCTGGATGAGGGCAAAGAACCTATGTCTCTTTGTATCACTTCTTAGCATATACTAAAAGCTAAATGAACATGTGTTTGAATAAACAGAGGCCCACAGTACTACAGAATCCGACTTCTGAGGGCTGGACACACCTCACAGGTGGAGGTGCAGGTCTACATTCACAGCCTGAATCCCTGAGCCATCTAACACACACAGGTTGAGCCAGCAGAGCATGTCTCATTCTACTAATGGGTCTTTTCCCTCACCTTCCTCTTGCTTCCCTGCTATTAGACATATCAGAGAAAAGAAACAGCAGGTGGAATTTCCAAATAATGAGCTCATGAAAGCTTTCTACAGTTACAGCTAAATGTACATATGTGTATTGTCACAAGAATTAATGATGATCCAGAAACAATGAGCCACACATTGTGTCTCTTAACTCAAAAAGTCACACAGCCCCTGGCTGGTGGCATAGTGGATAGGCGCCAGCCTGCAAAGCCAAAGGTCGCTGTTTGGATTCCCAGCCAGGACACATGACCAGGTTGCAAGCCAGGTCTCCAGCCAGATCCGTAGCTGGAGGCAGGTGAAAGGGAACCATACATTGATGTTTCTCTCCCTCTCACCTTCTCTCCTTTCCCCTCTCTCGAAAAATAACAAAATCTTTAAAAAATAAAATAAATAAAAACAAAGAAAAAAAGTCACACAGTAATCTCAGAGTGCCCCAATTTCCTGTATCTTTTTGCTTAAGTGCTAAGAGTCCCTAAGCATGCTATATAGTCTTTGTGGTTCAGACTGGGAAGGAAGTTAGAATCAGCTATTAAGGTTTTCAGCAGCTGCACTAGGGAACAAAAATAAAAAATGCTAAACCCACCAAAAACTTGAGGTCAGTTTCCTACATAATTGTATCTATTCCAAATGCCTTCCAGGTACACTTTCCCATAATAAAAGCAAAAACATCCAGGAATCATGGGTGTCTCTCCCCATAACTCTCCAGGGTCTCTACTGACTCTCCAATGTACATGTACTTAGAAGCTATTGAAAAAAAGTACACACTTTATCCCAAGAATCACTGATAATGAATGCAACTGCTTCTACTGTGACTTCAGTTAATACACTTTGTTAAATATTTGAAATTAAAGAGATTGATGCTCTACTTAAATAATAGGACCCGATATTAGTGAAGCTGTCTGGAAATAGGAATTTTATGTATTGTTATATTTTCCTATGGCGATGGCAAAATTAACATTCTTCTAAGTGTAATGGAAGGCTTAACTACAACCAGGCTGCAGATGGACAGTGAATTCTTTCAAGCCAATTCTAAGATTCTTAAATGTCATTTATGCTCTGATTAGGTAGCTCAGTTGGTTAGAGCATCATCCAACTGATATGCCAAGGTTGTAGGTTTGATCTCTGGTCAGAGCACATATGAGAATCAACCAATGTACTATATAAATAAGTGGAACAACAAATAGATGTTTCTCTTTCTCTCAAATCAATTAATCAATCAAAATAAAATATTATATCTGGGAGCTAAATTTCCCATTGGACTACAACTCTGAAATGACAATGGGCATAGAAAAGATATATAATTTGGCATAATCATTTCACTTCATAAACAACTTTTCAGAAATGCATCCAATGCATACATTAAAGTTAAGCTACACTCAAGAAAATTATGTCAATAAAAATTTTAAAACTGACTGCACTGGGGACATGAACAATTGTACCAGCAAATGTGCAAGCAGGTCCACCACATTCAGTCTCCCATGGGATGCCTGAAGACAGCAGACAAGCAGTCTGTGCACTCAATTACTTTTTTCTCTTTTGTGCAGTAGAAAATGAAATCCAAGCAAGCACAGACCAGATATTCAGCTATCTGGAGATTCTGTCCAGCAAGGAGCCCTCTAACAAAAGATAGAATGCCAAAATCCATGTTGACCAGTTCAAGTACGATGTCCAGCATCTGCAGACTACTCAGAAACTTCCAACATTGGCAATACACAGGCAGCAGCAGGAGAGCCAGTGAGAGGTGCTTCTGTCTTGCACCTCCACCACAATTCTGAAACAACCATACCAATGGATGAATCACTGCAGTTTAACTCCTCCCTCCAGAAAATTCACCACAGCATGGATGACCTCATTGTAGGCAGGCATAGTATTCTAGAGGGACTGACGGCCCAGAGAATGACCTTGAGGGGGACTCAGAAGAGGACCACTGACATTGCCAACATGCTGGGCTTGTCTAACACAGTAATGTGGCTCATCAAGAAGCAGGCTTTCCAGGACAAGTACTTTATGATCAGTGTGATGCTTCTCATGTTCATCATGGTGCAGTACCTGACATGAGCTAGCTAAGCCCAACAGTTGAACAACGTTCCCACTGCATATGTGCATGTGTGTGCGCACACAGGCACACATATGCATGAGACAGAGGGTGGCCCAGAGGCCACATTTTGAAATTTATGTTTTTCTTAACTATGCAAACCACTTGGAAGGAATTGTGATCTGTAAACCCAGTGAGAGTTTCAAGCCTGCTCTGTTTTCTGTGGCATCTTGGAGGGGAAACTAGTGTTACCAAGATTCACAGTGCATAAGAAATGCAAGAAGTAGCTGTTCACTCTCACTGGAAGAGGAAGTGATATAAGGGTAAGGGATGAAGAAGGAAGGGAAAAGAAAAA
The DNA here is from genome assembly GCA_004026585.1 of Noctilio leporinus. Lineage (NCBI taxonomy): Eukaryota > Metazoa > Chordata > Mammalia > Chiroptera > Noctilionidae > Noctilio > Noctilio leporinus. The sequence goes on from PVIW01009371.1 coordinate 36,639, forward strand.
AAAATTTGTAAGGAAGAACTGGCAAACTATAAGGCACAGAGGAAGCTCCCAGTAAATCCTGGCTAAATGAGCAAAGAAGGAATTAGCTATCAGGACAAAAAAAAAAGGCAACATAAAAAGAATGAGGGTTCTAAGGACACTTACAAGCTACCTATATGGTCAACTCCTAATTTAAGCTATCAGGAAGGGGGTTAAAAAAACAACTGGTGAACATTAATACCCAGCATTCTAATATAGTGAGTAGCACCTACATCCTTGCACAGGGCTCAACTCAGGAGACCCCCAAGTTCTGAGTGGGTGGGAAGAGGAGGAGGACAGCTAAGAGCTGTCTACAGAACAAATCTCACATGCTACATGGCTGTGTGAACATATGGAATTCAGGAATGTGAATTTGGAAGTGCACTTTAAAGTTACATAGACAAAAAAAAAAAAAAAAGTTACATAGACTAACTATTCCTACCTCTTTTTTGTTCAAGAATATAACAAGAAGATGAGGGAAAAGTATATGTATCAAACTATTTAAAACAAGTACCTAAGCCATGCTTGCTCAGGCTACAGACGGGACTTGTGGTGGCTACTTTTTTTTTAAAGATTTTATTTATTATTTTTAGAGAGAAAGAGGGCAAGGGAGGGAGGCAGAAAGGGAGAGAAACATCAATGTATGGGTGCCTCTCGCCCGCCTCCAACTACAGACCTGGCTGGAGACCTGGCTTGTAACCTTATTAATGTGCCCTGACTACGAATCAAACCAGTGACCTTTGGGTTTGCAGGCCAGCACCTATCCACTGAGCCACCAACCAGGGCTCTGTGGTGGCTACTTTTTAAAAATCCTCCTCCAGGCCCTGGCTGGTGGCACAGTGGATAAGGCACTGGCCTTCAAACCCAAAGGTCGCTGGTTCGATTCCCAGCCAGGGCAACATAACTAGGTTGCAGGCCAGGTCTCCAGCCAAATCTGTAGCTGGAGGCAGGTGAAAGGCAACCATACATTGATGTTTCTCTCCCTCTCTTCCTCTCTCTCTTCCCCTCTCTCTGAAAAATAATAAAGTCTTAAAAAAAAAAAAAAAAAAAAAAACATTTAAAAAGGTGAAATATAAAACAAACAAAAACACAAAAAAACCACCTCCAAGGACATGTTTATTAATTTTAGAGAGAGAAAAATGGAGGAAAATGGTGCCTCCCATACATACCCTGAGTGGAGATCAAACCCACAAACCAGCTACATGCCCTGACCAGAAATCAAACCTGCAACCTTTTGGTACACAGGATGAGGCTCCAGTCAACTGAACCACCCAACCAGGGCATGGCTATGTTTTCACAGAAGACTTGGTCCCCTCACCTCAATAGAAATTCAGCAAAATTCATGCAAAGGCTGCTGCTGCCGGGACACACCTTCTCGCCAGGTTGGGTGGGGTGAGAATCCAAGACCAAGCCCTCCACTTCAGTGGGAATTCCCTTCCTGCTCCAATCACCTGCTCTGAATGTCTATATAGTAACTTAATACTATTTGAATTCTGAAAACACAAGAAGTGTATCTAGGACCCAGACAAAAACAAAATGACGTAACGAGGAAACGTGTGTGCAACTGAAGCCAATTACACTCTCAGCACAGCCTGTCCTGAATCAGCTGACAGAGAACCAGCATCTTCTCCACAGAACAGCAACCCCCTCTCATGGCAAAAGGGCTGTAGCTGAGGTTTCCCATCACCAAGGCTTCTGCCTGCAAGCATTTTGGTTATCAAATATCACTGATATTTTTTGTAGATAGAGCATGACATTTGAACTCAGGGTATAAAGAAGGCACCTGTTCTTTGCCAGAGGAATTTAAAATTAGACTTGTTAGGAATAGGCAGATTTGGAGTCATGTGACCACTGTCTTTTTTATTGCTGTGGAAAGTGTTGCTTATAAGATTCTCTGATATCTTGGTGAAGGGTCAGGAATGCATAAAGCCTTCCAATTCACTTTCTTAAGCTGTCAGAAAGAACTATCATGTGATGATATGTCTAAGCCAAGTGGCAAAACCAAGGATAAGACTCAGAACAGCAACTCTCTGACGTATAGGGCTGCTATCTGGCAGGAAGCAATCTAGCACTAACACAGAAGAAGCAGCAGTTGTGCTCTGGAGTAGTTATACTTTACACTTGGCTGTTTTGAGCCCTCAGCTCTCCTCTTTCTACTGCGCTCTCTGAAGGTTCCATGAAGGTCCCCAAGTAGAAATCCTAGCATGCTTCCAGGGGAGTGAGGATGTCCATGTGCTACTATGCCACCTTACCAGCGCTTGTACTGGTGACACCATTCACTGTCCCCTCTACATCGGTCTCATCCTCAGCGTAGCTCAGCATCAGACTGTGCTGCCGACTTGTCAGTCTCCTGTGGAGCAAGCATAGTCAATGTCAAGTGTTTCCTTTGGGAAGCTCTTTAAAAGGATGAGACCTGGGCCAGTGTGGGAAATGCGGGATCCCTGACCCAGGCAGAGCACATAACCTGACCTCACAGCCACACCTTTAAAGCTTCTATAAAGAAAATCTCCTAAAATACCCCAAGCTGTTTTAAACATATGGCTGTGCTGAATAGTTTACTGGTCGGGGGGCTTTTACGAGAGACAGGGGTTCGGGGAGAGAAAGTGAGTGAGAGTGAGTGGGGGAGAGACAGAGAGTGAGTGAGAGGGAGGGAGGGAGGAAGAAAGAGAGAGAAGGAATTAAAAAGGAGTGCTGGAGCCAGGTTCTCCCAGAGAGTCAGCATGGCTATTCTGGATGCTCATAGCACTCAGCTCAGATCCTTTGCAGATATCCTGTGCCACGATCTGCTTTATAGATCTGCCTCTCCCACCAGACTGTGAGCACCCTGAGAGCAATAATAGTATCATCAGCATGGCTGCAACATGGCTAAGCATTCCCTATGTATTACTTATTTAATTCTTCAACTCAAGGAAGTCGACCTTTCTTTCTCTATGTCCACTTTGCAGACGGAGAACTTGGGCAGGACACACTGACTTAACCTAACTGAAAAACAGAAAGAAAAAACAACAGAAATAACCTTAACTGAGCCTTGCACTTCCAGTGGCAGAGCAACAATGGGTCCGGGTGGTCTGGTGCTGCTAAACCACTACACTGCCACACTCAGCACAGGACCTGGCAGGTAAAAAGCCCACAACTGGCCCCTGCTCAATGATGAAAGTGTGAAAGGATCTGGCAGGCCTTGCCATTACTAAGTCAGTGCTTACTTTGGAACTCTTATCTTAACATGAATGTAGTGATCTCCATAGCCATAACTGTTAATCCGGGGGATGCCTTTCCCACTCAGCCGAATCTTCTGGTCTGTCTGGACTCCAGGGGGGATCTATAAAGGAAGGAAACCTGTGATTTTCCTTGGTCTCCAGTTGCCCATTCCGATTTCTAGACAAAGCCCACCAACAACCACATGGAAACCAGCTAAGCTAAGCTGGGATCTACCTGAGCAGAGCCTGGAGCCTGAAATGAGGATGTAAGGGTGGGTGGTCTGGGGAGGTAAACTAAGGCAGGAGCAAGGAGAGCCAGGCCTAAAGTGACAAAACCAACACAGGGGTGCACTGCTGAGGCTGCTCCCTGACCCAGCAAAGGAGGGGATGCAACTTAAGGATTGCTGTTCCTTGTGAAGACACACTCAAGGCCCATGGTCTGTAACTCATACCCAAGAAATACCCGGACATGCCTCCTGCCTCCCCTAAATCTCATTTACCCTGAATCACTAACATGTTGATTGTTTATAGGTTCTGGCCACTTGTAAGCCATTTTCCATTTCAGAAAAAAAAGAAAAAAAAAGCAATTAAGTAGGAGGGTGGCAAAGATAATATTGCCCTCTTACCGTCACATTGATTGTCTCATACAGGCCCTGGGCTCTGGCTGTCCCCCCAAGAATAGCCTGAGCTACAGAAATAAAGAGGTCAGAGTGAATGTCTGCTCCATCCCTCCGGAACACGGGGCTTTTCTGCACCTAAGGCCAAACATAAGAGATAAGCATTATGCACAGAGAGGTCCTTCTGGAGACTGGACATCAGCCCCACAACTCAGCAGCTCAAGCTCAGGGCCTTATACATATTACCCTGCTTCTATGCTTGGAGCATAGCACTGAGGAAAAAGTATGCTGGCACCAAATCAAAACACTATGCCAGATGACATGTCAGATTAATTTCTCTAGTTTAATGCAAGAGCACTCAGATTTCCTTAGGTTCAAATATAGCCATTCAATTTTGAATAAGAATAAAGTAAAATTGGCTTCCTGAACATAAAAATCTTACTTTACTAGAAAGTAAAGAGAAACACACACTAATCCATCTACAAAGGAAAAATGGTTTTCCAAATGGTCATTTGGCACAAATTACCTTTTTATTTTTTTAAAAGATTTTATTCATTATTTTCCAGAGAGAATGGGAGGGAGGGAGGAAGAAAGGGTAGAGAAACATCAATGTACGGTTACCATTCACCTGCCTCCAGCCAAGGACCTGGCTGGAGACCTGGTTTGCAACCTGATTATGTGCCCTGACTAGGGAATTGAACCGTGTCCTTTGGGTTCGCAGGCTGGCCCAATCCATTGAGCCACACCAGCCAGGGCAAACAAACTAGCTTTAAGACAGACAGACAAGTCCTGGCTGGTAGCACAGTGGTTAAGGCACCGGCCTGCGAACCCAAAGGTCATGGTTCAATTCCCCAGAGAAAACCAGGTTTTCTCTTGCATATAGTTAGTAAAATTTCACCATTGGCATTTAACTATCCCTACCAACAATTTGATATGTAAATAAAAACAAAAGGAGGTGTTTTCTACATTTTTATGTGTTATTTTCAACTTGTAAACATCGTGAAGCAACTTTGTTCTCTCCATATCTAGCACAAAAAGCTTGATGGTAGCATATTTACCCCACCGAGGTGACTACTGTTCCCCTTAGAAATGCAGATGGCAGGATATGCCCCAGAAAGCTTCCCCCTCTCTCCCCAAGAAGCCAAGGCTGCACTTTCTCCAAGGGAGCAAGGCCCCAACAGAGGATGTGCAAACAGAGCACCTACCCTGAATGTGATGAAAATTTCTCTTTTTCCTACAGGCATCCTTACAGTCTGGCCATCCTCCACTCCTATAAATAAGAACAAAGTTCAAAAGAAAATGATCACTGGATGATCTCTCATGACATTTTCTTTTCTTTTCATTAAAAAAAAAAAAAGATTTTATTTATTTATTTTTAGAGAAAAGGGAAGGGAGGGAGAAAAAGAAGGATGGTTGCCTCTTGTGTGCCCCTAACTGGGGACCTGGTTCACAACCCAGACATGTGCCCTGACCAGGAATCAAACCAATAACCCTTTGACTCACAAGCTGGTGCCCAATCCACTGAGCCATACCAGCCAGGGCTCCCATCAAATTTTCCAATCTGGATTCTTTCTCATTGCTGTTTCTTATTAATGAGGAACACCACTGTTATCCAATATGGCAACAAGTATAACTTTTCAAAGGTACACCATACAATAACCAAACAAGAGTATCTTCTATTAAGTCAAGTTTGCTACACACCTACTTTTGGCCTCACCAAGTAGTACCTCAGGGAGTGTCCAGTCCAGTAATGGAGACAAATATTAAATAACAACACTAATAATGTGTCTTTACTAACAGAGCCATGCTTTCAGAGGGAAAAGGTCACAACTCCAGACTAAGGTACAGCTAAGGAACAGAAAGGGTTCCAGGTGGCTTCCCTGAGGAAGCTCATTAAAAGAGTTAACTGCTAAGAAGACTGTGGAAAGCAAGTTTCAGACACAGGAAACAGCATAAAAAAAGGCTTTGTTCTAGGAGGTATTATGTCCCATTCAAGGAGCTACAGTCAGGAAGGCTGCAGGGCAGGAAGGAAAGAAGGGGAAGGCTAATAAGAGGGGAGGCTTAAGTGGCCAGCAGGAGCCTGGAAAGGAGGGCTTTTCTTGGCCCTTGAGAAAGTCATTGCTGGGTCTTCTACAGCTTGAATGATGTGATCAGACTGCCTTGTGAATAAGAGCCCACTGGAGAGAGCAGTCACAGGTTGTCCTGGTGTCTAGGAGGAGGGGGGCAGGAGCAGACTGGGCTGACAGTGGGGACAATGCTGGCCCTGTGAACTAAAGGCAGAGATGATGGAGGAGCTCCTTAATCATGCATGGGAAAGAGTAGACATGTCAGATCCCTTCTCTCCAAAGTGACATGTAAGTGAAGATTTTAAGGACAACTAAGTGTACAGAGAAAGCTATAAGTAGATTCTGGTTCCTCCTCAAGTCTGGGGCTCCAGAGCCTTAACACTGGCTTCCGTGCGTCACAAGGAAACAACGTGTCAGCTCGCAGTCTCCTGTGCATGGAGGAGCCCAGAACGCACCTGCAGGCACAGGGATGACCACTTTCTTCTTCTGCTTGGCTTGTCCTGCTCCTCTGCATACCACACAGGGGGTTGTGATGATGGTACCTCGGCCACCACATCTCCGACATGTGGAACGCATCACAAAAGGGCCTGTATTTATAGTTTCCTGAAAAAAAAAGGAGAAGAAAAATGGAACCCTTAAGTACACGGGTAAACTCTGACAGCCAAGGCTTTGGAACCACAGTGTGCAAGATATAAATGTTTCCCTGGCCATTAATGAGAAATGTTTACCGGTCTCTTGCATTTTCCTCTTCTGTTCATCTTGACCAATTGTTCTAATGAGCTGTTGATCTTTTTCTCATTATTTGGAAGGAGCCCTTTACACACTAGGAATACTAATCCTTTAGCAAATGAATTGCAAATATTTCTCCCAGTCTCAAACATACATTTTGAGAGAAATACACCTCAGCTTTACTATCTTACCTCAATGTTCACCTCAGAAATGTTAGGAAAAAAATTTACAGCAATTCAAGGCCTTGAAGAAAATATCTTAGAAGTGAGAGTGAATTGGGAGCAATCAATAAAAAACATCTAGCCCTGCTGGAGGCTCAGTGGATAGGCTCCAGCCTGTGAACCCAAAGGTCATTGGGTTGATTCCAAGCCAGGGCACATAACCAGGTTGCAAGCTAGTTCTCCATAGCTGGAGGCAGGTGAAGGGCAATCAATCATATGTTGATGTCTCTCTCCCTTTCTTCCTCCCTCCTTGCCCTTCTCTCTAAAAATAATGAATAACATCTTTTAAAAAAATCTAAATATCTGTAACAAGTAGCAGCAATTGGGCTCACAGAACTACAGCCACAGAATCCTTATCCTCTCCAAAAACACCCTTTCTCAGAGGAATGCAGACTCAAAACTTTGTTATTAATTTCAAAGGGAAAATAACTTTACATGAAGAAACTTGGTAGACACTACCTTAACTAAATAAATGATTGTGATCAAATGTAAGATCATCACTAATGGGACAAACTTACACTTCATGACTCCTGAATGATCCTCTGAAGAGGGCACTATACCTCTGAGGCATGAACCCTAAATGAGGGAAATTGTAAAAGTAACTGGCTTGTAATCCTAAAAAAATGTCAAGGACATAAAAGAAAAGAAAGGCTGAGGAACTGCTCCATACTAAAGGAGACAAAAGTAAGACAAGCAAATGTTACACAAGATCCCAACTGAATTAATTTAAGTATAGATAATGGTATCGTATCAACACTAAATTTCTCGATTTTTTCAACTGTACTGTGGTTATATAAAAGAATGTTGTAGTTCTTATAAAACACATACTGAAGTATAAAGGAATAAAGAAACAGAATGTTTGCAACTTACTCTCAAATGTCTGGGGAACTGTGTGTGCACGCGCACATACACAGGGAGGGGAAGGGGAGAGAATGAGCACACCAAAAATGACAAAGCAGGAGAGGGTATGGGGAGGATAAAGGGTAATGGAAAAATACAATAAAACATGAACTATGAATTTTTTCCTTTTTAAATGACAAAGCAAATAGGATAAACTGTTAATTTATAAAGGCTGGGTAAAAGGACTAAGGGAGTGGTTCTTTATACTATTTTATAACTTTGAATTAATTCAACAAGTTAACAAAAGAAAAAATGATTACACTTCAAGCAAAGTTAAGTGTCCTCCAACAATGCCTACTTGGTTTCAAATTACCAAATATCCCAAAGTATATTTTCAGAGAAGGCAGATTAAGTACCCTTGCTCTGTACTACTGACCAAAACAGAGAACTCCTGAAAAAATACCAAAGGTTCTAGACAAAATAGCACCCCCCATCTAGTTATGAATTCTCAAAGCCTTAGGTACTGCTGAAAAAGTATCCACAGAAGCATATAAGTAAATAAGAAAAAAGAAGCACAGAAATAGGGACAAGGGTGGGGGTGGGATAGAGGATGAATGGGTATGAGGTGGGAGTCCCCAGGGAAGGCAGAAAGGGCAGTATGTGTGGTGGGGAGGGGCTCTAACTCCCTCTTACCATGCCGGAGCCACCACAGTAGTGGCAGTGCTGCACCTTGGTGCCTGGCTCATTCCCCTTGCCATCACACCGCTCACAGGTATCAGTGATGTTCACAGTGAACTCCTTGTTGACACCCTTGGCAGCTTGATTGAATGTCAAATCCATGATGTACTAAATAAATCAAGAGATGGCCTGTTATCTTTCTTAAAGTAAGGGAGGGACTAGCCAACAGTTTGCAGTTACTTTAATTTTAAAGACTATATTTTTTAGAACAGTTCTGGTTTACCCCAAAATTGAGAGGGAGGTACAGAAATTTCCCACATACCTTCTGCTCCCACCCATGTACAGCCTCTTGCACCACCATCACTCACCAGAGTGGTACATTTTTTTTTTAAATTTTATTGTTGTTGTATTACATCCATCCCCTTTTTGCTCCCCTCTGTCCCCCTCCCCACCCAACCATTCCCTCCAAAGTCAATCCCACCTGTTGTCCATGTCCATGGTTCCTTTATAGTAGGTTCTTATCTAAACTGCTCCCTACTTCCCTGCCTCTGCCTCCCTCCTCCCCCCAACCCTTTCCCTCTGACCACTGAAGGCCTATTCACTGTATTCATATATTTGGTTCTATTTTGCTTGTTGTTAGTTTTGTTCATTATTGTCCTGTAATGGGTGAGATCATATGATATTTGTCCTTCACTGACTGGCTTATTTCATTAAGCATAATACTCTCCAGTTCCATCCATGTTGTTGCAAAGGGTATGAGTTCCTTCTTTCTTTCTGCTATATAGAATTCCATATATACCACAGAAGTGTGTAAGTGTACCAAAGTTTTTTGGTCCAATCATCCACTGATGGGCACTTAGGCTGTTTCCAGCACTTGGCTATTGTAAATAGTGCCGCTATGAACATAGGTGTACATAGGTTCTTATGAATTGGTGTTTCAGGCTTCTTTGGGTAGAGTCCAAGTAGTGGAATTGCTGGATCAAAAGGCAGTCCCATTTTTAGTTGTTTAAGGAAACCCCCTACTGTTTTCCACAGTGGCTGCACCAGCCTACATTCCCACCAACAGTACACAAGGGTTCCCTTTGCCCCACATCCTCGCCAACACTTGTTGTTTGTTGATTTGTTGATGATTGCCATCTGACAGGTGTGAGGTGGTATCAATTTGCATCTCTCTGATGACTAGTGATGTTGAGCATTCTTTCATATGCCTCTGGGCATCAGTGAGTTGTCTGTTCAGGTCCTTTGACCATTTTTTAATTGGGCTATCTGTCTAGTGGTACATTTTTAATCAAGGATAAACCTACATCAACACATCCTAGTAACCCAAAACCCACAGTTTACATTAGGGTTCGCTCTTGGTGTTACACATTTTATGAGTCTAGACAAATGCATAAAATGACATCTATACATCATTATAAAGTCACGCAGAGTATTTTCACTGCCCTAAAAATCCTCTCTGCTACCTATTCATCTCCTTCTTCCCTAGTTTCTTTACTGTTTAACTGCTTTACTTCCCTCTATTCTGCCAAGTTAAGAATAGATGGGACTCAACTGTTAGGATTTTTTAGAGTAGTATTTAAGTAAAAATGTACATTTCAACAAACTGTTCACAGGTAATACTTATATACAGTCCTTACAAACAATTCCAATGATCCGTAAACGTACCTTAAATCATAAACATTACTCCTCTCTCTTTAACTCTGATAGAGTCTTATTAAGACATAAACATAGAAAAAGCAGCATTGGGATGTCTCCCTCTTGTTTGAGCTCTCCTGGGATAAGGTAGCAGCTCTAGATAAAATATGCCCTAATAATGGACCCTGAGAGCCTTAGGTTCTGTCTGGTTAAGAAACTATAAGACTCAAGTCAAAACTGATGTACACATTATCACCTATATGATTTTTCAAATGGTTTCTTACCAAAATGGCTGCCTCCAGATCATTCCATTTAAGTTGTTTTGCCTTTTTCTTTGAGAAACAGATGTTGATCAAATCTGCTTGTATCATGCATGAAAGCCAAAATTTGAATGGTTCTTCAAAATAAGCTTACCTCCTGAGGCTGACTGAATATACCCTGGAAATCTCCAAAAGAAGATGATGAGAATTCCCCAAAGATCTTCCTGAAGAGTTCCTCTGGGTCAACAGTGGGGCCTCCTTTCCAGTAGCTCTGCCCGGAGCCAGCAGCCCCAGGATCAAAGCCAGCAGAGCCATAGGCATCATATTGCTTCCTCTTTACTTCATCACTCAGCACCTTCCACAAAAGGCACAGCAGTTAGGTGATCCTGGGTCTCCCTAGGCCCAGGGACACAGACAGCAAGTACAAATAATGGTACTGTATTAACATTAAGTGTTCTGATTTTGACAATATACTATAGTTATGGGAAAGGATGTTCTTGTTTTTAGAAAATACGTAAGTACTTAGGAATAAAGAGATACAAAGTCTGTGATTTACTGTCAAGTGGTTATGGGGGAATGTACACATACACAGAACAGATATGTGATATTCTATATATCCTGAACCTCTTTGGAATGGTCAAAGTCTGGGAAGAAGGTCCAGTTGTTCAGTAGCTGTTTCTCATATGTTCCCTCTCTCTGATTATATTTTATTTTTTAAGATTTTATTCATTATTTTTAGAGAGAGAGGAAGGGACAGAGGAGGAGTAAAGGGACGGAAACATCAACGTATGGTTGCCTTTCACCTGCCTCCAGCTACGGACCTGGCTGGAGACCTGGCTTGCAACCTGGTTATGTGCCCTGACTGGGAATCAAACCAGCGACCCTTGGGTTTACAGGATGGCGCTCAATCCACTGAGCCACACCAGCCAGGGCCCTGATTACATTTTAAATTTCTTCAGGGCAGTGGGGGTCTTCTACTTTTATAGGAACCATCATCCCCACCAGGCAGTAATATCCTAAGTAGGAAGAGGTGATCAAATAGGTGCAGAATCAATCCAACAGGGTGTTCCCAGACCTGGCTACAAGTACAAGCTCTGTTAATAAAGATTGAATCCAGTTTTTCATTGAGATTCCAAGAAGTAAGATCTAGTGTGAGAACTGGGAATCTTTTTTCTTTAACAAGGAGATCTGGTGCGGGGACAAAGCCTTCATACTGGACCCCATGATATGTCAAGTTGCCCTGTGCAGCACACTCTGACATGCATGCAGCTGATGACAGTGAGTGTACACACCAGGGGGTCATGTTACCTCATAGGCTTCTGCCAGCTGGGAGAACTTCTCCTTGGCTTTGGGATCATCCTTATTAGTGTCTGGGTGATATTTCTTGGCAAGCTATGGGAGGAATTGGTAAATTAATATGAACACAAAAGGATTACTAAAACTGAACCCCAAATAACAGTCACAATTTCACCTCCTTTATAGCAACTAAAACCTTATAAACAATAGAAATTCTTAAAACAAGATTTAAGACATTAAAAATAAAACGTCTCTTTAAATCCAAGGTATGTACATGTTTTTCAGCCACAACAAATCTCTACCAAAAATAACAACTAATCATTTTAGAATTTGGGCACCTTTGTGAATGAAAGATACAAAAGAGTGTATCTGGTACAACTTAATCTTTATAGAAAAAGAGGAGAATATCTAGACAGATTTAAATAAATTACTTTGGGAAGAACATACAATAAACTGATAACACTGAGTACTATAGGAGGAATATGAATGAATGGGAAAGAGGAAGACTTTTCATTGCACTTTTGTACAATGAAGGTACTTTTTGAATTCTGAACAAGGGAAACACATTACCATTCAAAACACAGATTTAAATAGTAAAAACAAAACTACACTGGCCTGTGAACCCAAAGATCACTGGTTTGATTTCCAGTCAGGGCACATAACAGGTTGCGAACCAGGTCTCTAGCCAGGTCCACTGCTGGAGGCAGGTGCAAGGCAACCACACACTGATGTCTCTCTCCCTCTCCCTCTCTAAAAATAATAAATAAAATCTTTAAAAGAACAAAACTAAACTAAATCTCACTTGGCTGTCCAGAGCACACAGGTGTGCTGAGCAGCTCTAAAATGAAAGCTACCTTCTGGCTATGCTGAGATGTACTGTGTGCTCTGCAGGTGTTCACCACTGTTTGCTGTGATTCCTGAGCTTCCAAGTTTGGATTACCACAGGTCCTTTATGTGAGGGCAACGAAGTGCACAGAAACAGATTCCTAAAACTGACAGTTACTTGAAAGGCCATTTGGCTCTGGCAGTTGGCTATCTACTTCTGGAGATGCTGGTCCTAACACCAGAGGCTGTAAGTGAAGTCCTGAAAATTGGGGGTGCAGACCTGGAGGGGGACGTTATCTCAAGCATGGCCAATAGATAACAGTGGGCTACAAGGCAAGGCTGGTTCTAATGCCAAGGAAAGATAAACTGAAACATGAGACCAGCACACGGAGAGGCCTTTTGCAGTCTGAAAGCCCTGTATTTTAGTCTTACATATGCCATGTAACAGCTGTGTGGCTTAGGATATGTGTCATAACCATCCCAAGCCTCTTGCCACGAGAATTAAATGATGTAATTCAAAGCTTTATCAAGATCTGGCTCCAGGAGTTGCTCCATGAAGGCATTTAAAATTTTTTCCAGTTTTAAATTGTACAGCTTTATCTGATCTTTTTATCTACACATCTAAAAGCTTAAATGTTCCTTACTTTCTTTTAAATTATGAGGTCTGTCTGGAACAAGACCAGCCATTGTTAATATAGCAAAAATGGTTTGTGTGACATTGATGTAACCTGGCAGCCAAGGAGAGCAGACTGGAATGCACTTGCATGAACAATGATGACTTCACTGTACTAGGAGTAGTCAGTGGGGGCAGTAGATGCTGTTGAGGAAGCATGTGTACTGAGTGGCCCTCACATTCAAGATGACTGAGTGAGTAGCGCAACTACTCACTTTTTGTGTTAAGCACGAACATTCCTCTGCAGAAGCTATTTGAATGATTTAGAATGCCGTAGTTATGGGCAACTGGAACTGTCAGTTCCATCATGACAACACGCCTGCTCATGCAGTATTCTTTTGTGAAACATCAAATCACCCAGATGATGCAGCCCCCCAACATCCCAGATTTGGCACCTTGCAACATCTGGCTTTTCCAAAACTAAAATCACCTTTGAAAGGGAAGAAATTTCCGACCATCAGTAAGATTCAGGAAAATATAATGAGGCAGCTGATGGCAATTGGGAGAACTATGTAAGGTGCCTACTTTGGACGGGACTTAGGCATCACTGTCTTATGTACAATGTTTCTTATACGTTTATCTTCTTCAATAAATGTCTCTATTTTTCATATTAAATGGCTGTATACCTCCTGGACAGACCTGAACTTCTCCAGCACTTGTGAAGAGCCTCAAATGCCTCAGTAATTTAATTTGGCTACAGTTTCTTTTTAAAAAATTTTATTCATTATTTTTTAAATAAAGATTTTATTTATTATTTTTAGAGAGGGGGAAGGAAGTAAGAAAGGGAGAGAAACATCAATGTATGGTTGTCTTTCACCTGCCTTCAGCTGGGGACCTGGCTGGAGACCTGGCTGGAGACCTGACTTGCAACGTGGTTATGTGCCCTGAATGGGAATTGAAACAGCAACTCCCTTGGTTTTGCAGGCTGGTGCTCAATCCACTGAGCCACACCAGCCAGGTTAGCTACAGTTTCCACTTTTTCAAATTTCTCCAACCCTTAAATCAGATACCTTAACCTCAAGCTCAAAAGAGACATGCTATTCACTCTTCCCAAGCCAGGATGTCTGCTTTCTTCCCCCATGCCTTTGCTCATTCCATTATAACCCAGTAATAAAAAGATTACTTAAAAAAAAATTAGCCTAGGATCTGAATACATTTATAACAAATGGCTGATAATTAAATGAAAAGATGTTCAACATCATTAGCCACCAGGGAAATGCAAATCAAAAACCATACTGGAGGCCCTGGCTGGTAGCACAGTGGATAAGGCGCCAGCCTGTGCATGCAAGGGTCCACTGGTTCGATTCCCCAGCCAGGGCACACAAGCAGGTTGCAAGCCAGGTCTCTAGCCGGGTCTATGGCTGGAGGCAGGTGAAAGGTAACCATACATTGATTCTTCTCTCCCTCCCAGCCTCTCTCCTATCCCCTCTCCCTGGAAATAATAAATAAAATCTTAAAAAAAAAAAAAAAGAAAAGAAAACCATACTAGAATACCACTTCACACCCAAAAAGATGTTATATCAAAAAGATGTAACAGTGTTGGCCAGGATATAGAGAAATTAGAAGCCTCATACACTGCTAGTGGAAATATAAAATGGTTCAGCTGCTTTGGAGAACAGTCTAGCAGTTTCTCAAAAGGTTCAACACAGAGTTACCATTTGACCCAGCAATTCTACTCCTATATATATGTACATGCCCAAGAGAAATGAAAACATAGGTCTATATAAAACTTACACATGGATGGTCACAGCAGCACTACTTAAAATAGCAAAAAAGTGGAAACAAGGAAACAATCCAAATATTCATCAACTGATGAATGGATAAATAAAATATCTATGCAATGCAATATTATTGGACCATTAAAAGAAATGAAGAGTTGATACATGCTACAACATGGGTGAACCTTGAAAACATGCTAAAGTGAAAAAAAACAATCACTAAAGGCCATATACTGTATGATTTCAATTCTATGAAGTGTCTAAAATAAATCCATAGAGATAGAAAGTAGGTTCACAACTGTAAGAGCAAAGAGAGAATGGGGTCTAAGTGCTCATGGTATGGAGCTTCTTTTTTGAGTTGTTGAAATGTTCTTAAATAGATTGTGATAATTCTACAACTCTAAATATACTAAAAACCTGAGAACTGTACACTTTAAAAAAAAAGTAAGAGGAAAATGTAGACACTCAAGGCACAAGTTATTAGGTCTGATCTTGATCAGTGCTTGGTTCAAAAATATTGGCCCTGGACAAAGATTTTGCTCACCCACAGAAAAAGAAAAATTTTTAAATTCAAAAATCTTATGGCAAATTTTTCGTAAGGATAATTTTTGTATTTAATTTTAAAATCTTTTCTTTTTTTTTTTCTTTTTTTTTAATTTTATTGTTGTTGTATTACATCCATCCCCTTTTTGCTCCCCTCTGTCCCCCCACCCACCCACCCATTCCCCCCAAAGTCAATCCCACCTGTTGTCCATGTCCATGGTTCCTTTATACTCGGTTCTTGCCTAAGCTGCTCCCCATCTTTGCCTCTACCTATCCCTCCCCCCTACCCCGTTCCCCTGACCACTGAAGGCCTATTCCTTGTATTCATATACTTGGTTCTGTGTTGGTTGTTGTTAGTTTTGTTCATTATTGTCCCGTAAGAGGTGAGATCATATGATATTTGTCCTTCACTGACTGGCTTATTTCACTAAGCATAATACT